>ML822885.1:149211-159543 GCA_009831015.1 Picea engelmannii
TGGGGGGGGGGTTAGAGAAAGTATTTTTCCCATTGTGCGGCCTACCTAATGTGGAGGATCCTCAAGAACTTGGACCCCTCCCTCTCTAATCCTCTTACCTCCTACCCCCCCCCCTCTGATTTTCTCCCAGGTTGTTTTTCAATACCGCCCCTCTCCCCTTTCGCCACCTTTTCTCCACTCACTTCCCAACCCATATAATCCTCCTCTCCCTATGTGCCACCTATATCCTGCAATACATGTTGCTAACTCCATACTCTCGATACCTCCATCATATTTACACCTACTCTCACTTTGACATCTGTCTTCACAAGTCATCTACCCTCATGTCCATTCATCCCATCTCTCGATTGGATGCTCACCTCCACGCCCCCCCTCATGCCCAATGGGATGAAAACCTTTCCAGTGAAGCTATTTCACAGGTACAGATGGAAGATGATGGGTCAATGCAGAGTGTGTTGGGCTTCTGAAATCTCAGGCATAGACAGAGAGTTAAGTCTCAATCACAGGTCGATGTAGATAGTTCCATAAACACTTCAACAAACTATGCTCATGCAACTGGTTATCTCCAGTGGCCTCCAACATCTTGTAAACATGTCGTCATTCAACACAGATCTCTGCTCTGTCACTCCAAGGCCTATTTTCGGCCACTCAGTTCCTCCAGCACATGCATCAGTTCTATCATAGAGACAGTAGTAGTTTAATTTGATTAAGTCTAGCATTTTCCTAGATTAGATGCAAGAGTGATCTTCTGTGTGTGATAAGAACCACTCTTTCTGATTAAGTCCAGTGTCTTAGTAAAACAATTATTTGATTTACGAACAGTTCCCTAAATTTAGGTCTTAATCCCCTAAGGAAGAGAGCCTCTGCAAATCTTTCAAATAGTTAGTTTTTGGATATTGTAAAGGTCGACTTTTTTGAGGAAAGAATAGAAATACAATAGACTGGTTGGACCCATTTTATACACAGATTAAATCTCTTTACCTGGTGAACATACTCTATTTTATGACTTATTTTTACTGATATTCAACCTGTCAAACAACTAATTCTTTGGTGAAGATTTGTTTTCTACAACCTTTGGGAGTTATTGTGTTTTGCTACATGTTTGATGTCTTGAAATGATATTTTAGGTATTGAAGTTCTTGCAACAAATTATTCATTGAGTAGTTTGTTGTTTCTCTCTGTTTTCTATTATTTCACTGCTTTGTCATTAGTGTGCCATCAGCCAAGGAGGGCCCTCATCCATATCATTCTGCCAACCAAAACTTGCCTTTGTCTTGATAGAATAACCCTCTGACTAACCAACAAAAGTTTAAAGAATCAATCATTCTAAACTGATAGGTGGCCTAGATTTTCCCTTTAGTAGTCAGGTGCAGACCTTAGGAACAACATATTTTGGCATCATTTCCAGGGAACAGAGTAATGAAATATATTTCCCTAGGAGAACAACAACAATCAAATCTGATCTTTGATGGTCAACAAAGACCAGACACATTCTGAATGCATATCATTCACCTGGCGACTCCATGGTTAAAGAATCCAGTGGCGACCCCACATTTTTAATAAGTCATAGTTTCAGATGGAAGCCATCTTGGCTCGGAGTTTTTCTCCTTTAAATTTATTTGTTGTTCCTACTATAGATGAGTGGGGTGATTTTTTTCCCAGATTTAGAGAACATAGAGTTGAAAACCATGTTAAGCATTTTCTTGAATTTCATGATCTCATGAATCAATGGGGAATACATCATGAGGATGTACTAATGGAGATGTTCATTTACTCACTAGAGGGATATTCTCATGAGTGGTATCGATCCTTGCCCCCTGCTATCAACTCTTCCCTAGAAAAGTTCCATGTTGCATTCAGTGAGCATTGTAAAAGGCTTTTTCTAGCTAATTTACTTTTTGAGAACTGATGTGAAGAATTTTAATCTCATATTCGACAGTCACTTATTAGTTCTTGTAGTAGTGAAATTAAAGGGGATTTTTCGATTGAGGAAGTGGAGGAATATTCGGTTACATGTGAGTTTTCTTCTGATCCTTTTATTCAAAAGGATGATGTTGGCAATTAAATTAATGATGAAATTGATGATAACAAGGCTTTGGATACATCTTGCATTATTCTAGGTGACTCAAATAGTCATTTTTATGATACATATATTGTTCAATGTTCTAATAAAGATTTGATTAAATGTGATGAAAGTGATGTTCAAGGTCACAAGAATTTTTTTCCCCTTCCTTCTGAAATTATTGAGCAACAGGAAATCTGTAAGTCTGGAGATGACATTCTGGAGCTAGAACAAGGATAAGTCAGCAATGCAGGAGACATACCCATTCATTTCAAACAACAAGATGAGTAGTATCAAGAGCATCTTGCTGCCCTTTATGGTTGTGAATCACATGACTTTCATGAGCTATTTCAACGAGAACAGGAGAACCTCAGTCTTGTTTATAATAAATATGTCACACAACAACAAATTTTTCCTCTCAACCAGTTGGAGGATTTTCATGAGTTTCAATATCCAATAGCAAGATGGATGTTTTCTTATTTTTCCAAAATCCCAAAGGTTGAAAGTTTTACCATGATCACGATTTGCAACTATAAGTACCATATGCCCACCAAATTTTTGTCGTGTTTGATATATCCTCTTTGGATTATTCTAAATAGTGACCTGCACATAGTTACGATTCCCAGTCAAATGGTTTCTTGGTTTCATTGGAAGTGGAATTACACATGATTGTGTTGGTTTTCAGCTGAATAGAGTAGGTAGTAGGAGAATAAGATCGTAGTTCGAGAATTTAATTTTTAGTTCACAAATTATTTTTCAGTATGTTGGTTTTCATATCTTGTTGGAATAAGAGATTCCATAGCCCAATAAAGGCACTGCAGTTTAGTTGCATTTTCAAGTTTCAGTAAAGACTCCATATCCCAACACAAGCACTGAGTTGTAGTCTCGTTTTTTAATTCAATAAAATGCATGGTTGAGGGACAGTAACAGATATGCAGTGATGAAAGACAGAAATGAGGGTAAGTGATGAAAGATAAGAGTAGTTATCTAATCTCAAGGCACCGATCTACAATTCTTAGTATTAGCACTAGAAGTCACCTTCAGATTGAATAGAAGGTAATCCCAATACCCATTAGTTTATACAGTAAATGTAAATGAGTCTTAGGTGATCAAATGGAGAGGACTCAATGATAATAACATTCCAACTCAGAAATATTGACTAGAATGCATAAGCAATTGAGGTTTGGAATCAAATTTAGTCAGTAAGTTGGAGTAAGGGTGATAGAAGGGAAGACTTTGGTGAGGAGAGTGTAGAGGTATGTTGTGGACATCAGGTGTTCCAGGAGCCTAAGGAGGAAAATCATAATCGTAAGATCTTCTTGAATTCAATTATCAAAGAAACTGAAAGAAATTATGACAACACTATAATAAAACATTCATAATAATACAGTCACAACAATCCATGTGAATCAGTCAATCATGAACTCTTTCAGTATCAGAGGCAAATAAGATGGAGCAAGAAAGTTGACTTATATTAACCAAGATGTCTCAAAAACAAATACATAACCAGAGAACCAGTGTTCTTCATAAAAATATTACAATAGCATGGATCCTAGCTCAACCATTCGATCTTAAAAAAATATCAAGACTGTCTATAAATACTCAGCAACGCTGCAACCACCAGAAATGTGATCATACCACTTCCTTCAAAGCCTTTAGTCAGTGTCTACTCTGTCAAATTGTTCAGGCTTTCTCATGTCAGACGCAAGCCAGGCACAATTATGTGCTTTATAGGAAAAATTGCCCATAAGGAAGCTTTAGATCGTCAGCATGCCTTCATGGTTGCGCTCTGCGACACTTTCCATTTATGGGGTGAGATGAGGTCTCCATTTCCACCCCCAATATTCAATAACTACCTTCATCGGGATCATGATGAGGCCTGACACCCATGAATGCTTCAGACAGTGCTCGCGACTTATGAGAGTCAATCCCGATGCCTCAAGGCTCTACAGATCTTCTTCCATGACCAATACGAGTGTTGCAGGTGGAAGGCTAATAACGTATGCACTTTAGTCAATTTTGTAGCTCGATAGAACTACATAATGTTTATGTGATGATGTGGCGAGAGAAAAATGCGTTGAGGCGGGGTGATGTGGAGCGGCAATGGGACATATTTTGAGTGTGCTTGAGCTATTTAGACCTCAACGTTTTCATTCTTCATGTGTAAATAATGGGAAGAATGCCACATGATTTACACCATAATTCTCTTGAAGGTAAATCTCAGTCACTACTTGATTCCTATGAAGTAGGTGGAAAATTCATGTGTTAACATATAGGCTCTATGGGGGATAAAGACCTCCCTGTGAGGCTCTAAGAACTCCTTTTGCAGCTTCAATGCCTTAGTGTTGGGTTGTGGAGTGACTTATAAAAAAACAAAAAAATAAATAAAAATGATATTTACAATGACATGGGAAGCCACTCATGGCTTAAGTAGAAAACTTCTTTAGAAAATGCCCATTTACAGGGCTATCAAAAACTTCAGCATCCTCCAAATCCTGCAACTTGTAAGTGTTATTTGAAAAAACATCAGAAATTTTGAAGGGGTCGATCCGCAAGGCCTCAAATTTACCATGATTGCCTTTATCTTGCTTAGGTTCATCCCACTTGAGTACTAGATCTCCCAGCTGGAAATCTTCTTTGTTCACCTTCTTCTCAAAGCCCTGCTTGATCTTCTGTTGATGATCATATGCTCTGTCCAGTAGTTTATCCCTTGTCTATTGTACTTCTACCAACTGTTGTATTCTACTAATCATATCATTTGGTTCTTCCTAATAGTCTTGGAAAAATTTAGCCATAGGTAAGGCAAGTTGAGAAGGAAAAATGGCTTCAAATCCATATACAAGATGGAAAGGAGAGATACCAAGAGATCTATTTGTTATCACTTTGTCAGCCCATAAAGAAAATTTAAGCTTTGAAACCCATGCCTTATGGTTTTCCTCTGACAGTCTTTTGATGATCTTAATAAGGCTCTTGTTACAGGACTTTGTAAATCCATTCCCTTGGGGCTAGTAAGGATTAGAGTGAAATAATGTGATTCCAAACTGTTCACAAAACTTAATCAATGGTTCATCCTTGAAAGCTGCAACATTATCAGTGACAATTTTGTTTCGCAACCAAATCTTGCCATAATATCTTCAAGAAAACCAATGATTATGTTGTGGGAAGTATTTCTTGTGGGGATGGCCTCTATCCACTTAGTAAAGTAGTCAGTGGCAGTCAATATCCACCTATAATAACCACTTGAAGTAGGATGAATTTCCCCAATAAAATCCAGGACCCACTACTAAAAGGGTCCTGAAGCTACCATAGGCTTTAATGGAAATACTTGAGTTGTTTCTTTCCAGAGAATTTCTGACACTTGACACAAGACCTGATATTTTCATAGACATCAATGAAGAGACTAGGCCAAAAATACCTAGCCCTTGTAGGTTGTGGTTCTCCAACAGTGATGCCCCCCACATAAACTATCATGAAAATCATACATAATCTTTTGGGCTTCCTGTGGGTCTAGATATCTCAAAAGTGCTCCTAAAGGGTCTTTCCAATATAAAACTTGATCAATCAGACAATATTTAATTGATTTGATCTTCAAAGCTCTTACCTTTCTCTTTCTCATGCCATCATGAGGCTGTAACATTTGTAGGAAAAATATAATGTCTTTGTACTAAGTGCATCCTGCCAACAGGGGTGTGACTTTAGGATATGTTGGTTGTGGAGCCTGATTGTCTTCCTGACTCAGAGGTCTTGTGATTTTTCAGCCGTGTTTATACCCCATGAAGGCTTTACACCCCAAAAGTATGTACACTCTTCCACGCGAGGGAGTGTAGAGGGGGGGTACCCCCTCTGCGGGGTTCGGGGGCGAAGCCCTCAGAGGAAAAATTTCCTTGTAAAAGTATATTGTAATTTCATTGTAAATCTGGACCATTCATTATAAGGTCATAGATCTAACGGTAGAAATTATGTTAGGGTTTTTTTCCCTAGAAGGAAACCCTCTTTTATGATGGAAATGTATTGCGGCTATGTATGATGGTGAGTATTATATTCTGAGAGAGGATACTTTGAGAGAAAGAAGAGGAAGTTACATCGGGTTTTGTTGTAGGTTGTATCCCTCATTTGCTGGATAATAATAAAGGAAGGACCTGGCAATTTCTCTGGTGGACGTAGCCCACACTGGGTGAACAATGTAAATCTGTGTCTCTCTTGTATTGTGTATCTTCTTTGTTTTGTTTCTACATTTGTTTTATTTTATTGCTCCGCGGTCCTATTTTTCTAACAGGATATTCATTAGAGAACTCATCTTGTTGATTCTTTGAACAACTGTTGATGAAATTGACCCCAAAGGATTTATAATTAGACTCAGCCAGCAACCTAGCTAAACCTTGACCTTTAACCAATTTGGTAGGCTTTATTTCAAGATCAAATTCAAGGATTTTGGTGATCCACTTGCTCCTTCTTCTATCTATGTCAGGCTGAATGAGGATCTCCTTCGTAGAGGTTGAAGGGACATATGCAATAACTTTTGAATGTAGCACATAAAATATGAAATATTTGAGAGATTTAACCAAACCATAGGCTTGATTTTCCATGATGTCATACTTTATTTCATCATCTATCAGTTCCCTACTGAAAAAGGAAATAAGTTTCTCTAACCCTTCGACATGTTTCTGCAATAAAATAGTTGCTACTATGTCAAATGAAGAAAAAGAGAAAATCATAAACTCCTTGGAGTAGTTTGGACTGATGAGCACATGTTCTTCATTCAAGGCATTCTTTATTTTTTCAAAAGAGTTATGATATTCAGAACTCCATTTGATTTCATTTCCTTTCCTCAACATGGTTGTGATAAACTTCACCAACTAAGAAAAATTTGAAACAAACCTTCTCAGAAAATTATTTTTCCCCAAGAAAGACTGAACTTATTTCTTGGATCTATGGAGTGAAAAAATTTGGATACCCTCTACCCTTCTTGAATCAATCCTTACTCCCTCATCTGACACAATGTGCCCCAACAATTTCCCTTTGTTCATGGAAAATAATGATTTTTTTGGATTTAGAGAGAGGCTAAATCTTCTACACTTCAAGAAGACTCTTTTCATATGATCATAATGTTCTTTATCATATTGTGATAACACTATTGTGTCATTCAAATAAATGACTACAAAATTTTCCTTCTCTCCAATAAAATCTATGTCCATGGCTCGCTCAAAGGTTGCTCCTGCATTCATCAATCCAAAGGGCATATTAGCGTACATGAATGTACCCCAGGGAGTGGTGAAGGTTGTATTCTCTCTATATTCAGGTAAGACAGAGACTTTATTGTAGCCAGAGAAGCCATCAATCATAGACATCCTGGATGCACCCCTCACCCTCTATAATATGTGTTCCATATTGGGAAAGGGGTAATTATCTTTCTTAGAGCTTCTATTAAGATTTCGGAAATCAAAACAAAGTTTGATTTCTCCATTCTTATTTCTCACTAGGACCAAGTTGGCCACCCACTCATAAAATCTCAAAGGAACGATAATCTGGGAATCCAAAAGCATTTTTACCTCTTTCTCCATAATAGTAAGTAGCATAGGATTTATTTGTCTCAATTTCTGCCTAAATGGTTTGGCTTCATCTTTCAGTGGGATCTTATGCTCAATGATACGTGTGTCATATGTTCTGAGGTCTTCATATGTCCAGGAAAACACATCATAAAATTCTTTTAACAGCTCATCATATTCAACTTTTTGTTCTCTTGACAGGCTGCTTGACAATTTGACCAATTTTCGGTCCTTCTCTATACCAATATTACACTCAGATACATTACCATCATCAATTGAGCCTTTAAAATTTACTGCCACATCGTTCCCATCAAACAATATTTCCAAAGGCACTAGTCCCTTTGGAATGTGGTTGGTAGGCATCTGAACAATATGGTGATTAGCAATTTTATTTAAAAATACATCAGCATGAGGGTTACTTTCATAATCATGATCCTGATCAATATGTAATGCAAAAAACTCATCAACGAACTCAAGAATTTTTTTGATCTCAAGATCATCCTCAAACACCTTCCAATGCTTGATATTGTTAGGTATAGAGGGTCTATATTTCACCTCTACATAATACTTGAGTTTAGGTGGCAGTGGAAATCGGAAATGGCTTTCTGAAACAACCAAATAATCAACCATGGTATTCTCCTCTCTTGGAATAAATGAAATGTTGAAAGCCAAGAAGAAATTGTCAACTAGGTCCCACACTTCATTTTTGTAAGATCTGAGCCTAGGATTCTTAGCCTAGTAAATACTTATGATCTGATGAACAATTAGCTCTATATCTCCAAATACTGATAGCTCTTTTATCCCCATGTCCTTTGCATCCCTTAAACCTAAAACAAGATCTTCATACTCTACCACATTGTTGGTAGATTCAAATTCTAACTTGTACGACAAGGGTATGGTCTCTTGATTTGGTGAAACCAAGACTACTCCAACACCAACACCTTCCTTAGAAGGGGCTCCATCAAATAATATCTTCCAAACAAGGGTAGCTGGAGGAGGGATTTCACAAAAACAAATGGATTGTTTTCTCATTTCAAGAGGAGGTTCAGTAGTATCAGTCAACTGCAGTATGTTGGAACCCAAATCAATGTCAAAAGAAAACATAGTATGGTTGGTGAGGTTTTCTTCATCACTGATGATGTATGCGAGTTGTGCTTCCCTGTAGAGTCTCCTTTGTTCACCCCCGAATAAAGGAATGGTGGCATATGAAAGTTCCATCTGCAAGGTTCCCCCCAGTCTCTTTATCCAAGATCTAGATAGGAGCATCCCGAACATAGGGGGAACATCATCCACTATGATATCCATGACCACGCCCTTCATTGGTAGCTGCAACAGGGACATGGCTAGTTATTTGATAACCCCAAGGCACTTCACCTTTCTGGAGTCGAAAGAATACAGGCCGTGATAGGTTTTTGTAACCTCCAACCCAAGCTCTTCGATGACAATATTAGGCATAAGATTGTGAGATGCCCCTGAATCCATCAAGAAGTTATGCAACACCTTGTCATGGATGTTCAATGAAGTGTAGAAGGGGGGGGGAGGAGTCATATATATCCTCTATCAAAGGCCCTAACATGGCAGCTAGATTTTCATCTTGGAGGTTAATCTGAGATTGTGAGCTTTTCATCTTTAAACTAACTCTGAAACCATGTTAAAATTTTGGTATGCTCGTTTAACCATAGACAATGTCACATCATTGTCATGCAACCATAGGCATTCACATATGCCATCCATGATCCAATTAACCTTTACTTAGAATAATTCTAGCAAGCTTACTCCAGAACCAATAGATAAATCGTAACCACAACTATTGTAGTAGAAGCACAATAACCATACAGGAAGAGTGTACCTTATACCAAGAGAAGCATAAGAGAAATACCAAAATATTTTTGCATTATTCCTCCAACCTAGCACCTCCAGACTAGATCCCCCCTTAGATGTAGCTACTTCTCCCAGACTTGCACACCTCTTAGCTGCAGCTACACCTCTTAGACTTGTGCAATGCTAAGTGAGTGAGTGTACAAATGAACTAGGAAACTGCCTATTTATACTAAACTGTCCAGTTGGTTGGGGATGAATTCTCCTTCTGGATGTGTCTTTTACTTTAATATTAATTCTCTTGAGACTGACTTCTCTCCTAGGGTATTTCAACATCTGTCTAATGGATCTCTTACTTCCAGAATATTATCTACATCTAATAAAGGTCATCTAGGAGGGAAATATCCTCCCGCAACTACGAAAGATAAACACATAATAGGTTCCTTTGATGGTCCTCCCATACCTAAACTTTCCAAATTGCATAGAGTCTTTGACTTGTGTGAAGTTTGAATGGGATATGAAATGAGAGTTTTTCATTTGGCTTCTTCATTATTTTATAGCCTATTTTGTATGTTTCTTAGGACTATTTTAGCTTGTGATTATTTATTTTACTTAATTTCATGGTCATGAATGACTTGAGTGCACCTCACATAGACTTTAGAGGACATATTCGTGCTTTCACCCAGGATGTTGTGCACTTTGTACAGGATACAACATGTGTGATGAAGAGTGTTGGGTCACTTAATGATTGACCCCCTTCAGATACATCCTCTAACACCTCTTGGACCTTTGATGATGGATATATGAGCTCTCCTTTGACAGATATGGTCATGATGGTAGGTATATGGGAAAAAATCACACACCTTGTATAGTTCACCGATAATGTATTCAACATTTGATGGAGGA
>ML822887.1:4733-29494 GCA_009831015.1 Picea engelmannii
TGTTTGTTGGAAAAAGGAATATGCCTAACCAATTAACAAATGGATAAATGATATTGTATGAAATAGTATATGGTATCATTAGGAGACAAGGAACAACATTCATGTTTACTCCTACAAGAACTCATTTTTCATAGCTTACATTTGTGATGCTTTTACTTAGAGGTTGTAAATTTCCATGAGGTTAGGTTGTGGATTTGTTCATTCATAAACTTTAGTTGAGGTGCACATATTAACGAGGAACCTTATTCCTTAGTGACCATTAGTATCTCAACTTGGATGACAAAGGTTGAACTAATATGGTTTCAATAGTTGCACCATTTTCCAACCAAAAAAGTTGGATGTTTGAAGGGAATATTCTTGAAGGGGGGAGAGAGAAGTGTGACACCCTTATGTTGATTTCACATGTGCATTTTAATTACTTGATGTGAAAAGTTAAAACACGTGGTTTATTGATTTATTGAGAATTCAATTTTAAATAGAAGTTTGAGAAAAAAAAGTGGGTTGTGAGTTAGTAAAGAGCATTAATGAATAACTAATGTCATGAATTTAAGTGTATCCACTCAAATAGTAAAAAAGAAGGAGATAAGGGAACATCTAGGACTAAGAATAGGAAATGTGATGGTTGAGGAAAAATCACTAATTTAATTTTTAAATAAGGAATTACAAGTGCACTTACATGTATGTGAGTGACACATGGGTGGATGAACAATATGTAATTATTAAATTATAAAATTACATTTATGGACGATGTGGACAAGTGGATTGGCCCACAAAACCTATAAAATGGTGGCTTCACATAGAGGGATCATATACTTTGAAACCAAATGTTGAATGGTTGTCATAATACTTAACTTTATATAAATGATTGTTGAAGGTTTTAGTCTATTGAAGACTATTCAAGATGTAGGGAGTTCCTCTCATGTTTGAAGCTTCACTTCTCAATCATTTTGCTAGATATGTATCTTTCATACAATCCTATTGTAGCTCGGGGTTCCTTGAGAAATGAGAGTACCCATTGAAGTTTCTAAGGTGGTCAACCATTAGAGTATTCAAGGGTCAGATTCAAAATCACAACTCCAATATCAAAAGGTCAACAACATTCTACGATAATAATTATATGAAAGGATTCATTACTCTTTGAATAAATATATGTTTTTATCTATTATGAATGTAAATGATTAAATATATATTTGTTAACTACTTTTCCTATGTTTGGAAGACATGAACAAATGAACCAAAAGGTAATGGAATATCAAAGAGAAAAGAGACAAGGATATAGAAAGAAAAAACAAAGAAAATGGCATTGGAAATGGAAATGAAGAATGAAACATGCAAATGAATGAATGATGGAGGGAAGAAGCATAGAAAGAAAAAATAGTACCATGCATCGCGATGCAAAAGTAGTGAATCCATGAAAAATGACATCCTTAACAATTTTAATGGTATTTTTGAATAATGTTTCTTTATGATGGAAAGAAAATAGCCTTGGTCCAATGTTTGTATAAGGGATATATTAGCCTATACTAAAAAATTGAAATTCTATGTACCAAAGTCAAATGTTGATGTCATCCCTAATGAGGGAAGTGTACCCCCATAATTTGAATGATGTAAGGTTCATGGTCAATCGAAAGTACTTGATGTAATGTATTATTTGTGGTCAACTAAAACCACTTGTTGTAATGTATGTTTTGTGATCAGTACAAACCAATTTATGATGTAATGGTTAGGGGTAACCTAAAAAAACCTAGAGTGTGGTTATTAGTAAGCCAATGAAAACCACAGAATATGATCGATGTCGATGCAGGGAGAGTGAAAATTCTCATGACTAAAGAATTGTTGTTGAACCATGTATGCGAAAAAGTTTCCAAAAAAACCAATGGATATTTTATCTCGTGACCCATGTATTCTGGTGGATGTTAAATTTTTTATATGGGTTCCAACAAAAAAATGTTTATGTTTTGGAGGTACAAGATGAAAATTGAATAATATTGGATGAATAATGAAGAATATGAAAGATCACAAAATATTGAAAATGAAGACAAATAACATTGAAAGAAAAGGGCATAAAAGATGAATATGAAAATGGGACTAGTTCAGAAGAATGTTGAAGATTTCATATTCTGATCAAAAGTGCTAGTTAAGGGGGAATATGAAGGATTGAATCATACTCGTGACTCATATTATGCATTTGTAATAATGTAGACCAATCATAGAAGTTTATCGAAAAATCAAATATGAGAAGAAAATAAAGAAGTTGAGAATGAAGATTGGTTGACAGATTCACATAAAGTTTTAAGGAGATATAATTGGAGATAGTTATGTATATGTCTGAACTAAATATCTAATTATGAAATAGCTATTATGGTCACCTATTGTTATATAAAGGGAAAAATTTTACAATACATATGAATAATTTTATTTATAGAACTTTTTGCTTCAAGGTTTCATGAATATAAAATCCTTGTCCTGTGCTTCATATATGTCTGTGTATATTTGTTGTTGGTTATTAAAAGAAATATAATCTTTGCAAGGAAAGGTATAGATAACATCTAATTACACATTTTATTACTCTTAGTAAATCGAAAATTTAAACAACTTGAAATAATCATGTATTAGTTTTTCATTATGAGATAGATTAATTGGCTTTGTTGATCTCCCAAAATTTAAATGAACAGTGTGGTATTTTCTTCCTCTAGAAAAGATGATGGATACATATAGACAAAAGAAGCCTACAAAACTAGGTTAAGAAGCTCTGTATACATAGTGACCACTACAACAATACAAAACATAGCCTTTTCAACCTCAACAACAATAGCCTACTGTGAAGGAAGATAAATGAATATGAACTTAAATCACATCCTAAAAGATTTCAGAGAGATGAATATAAATTAATAAGAGCATTATAGAAATGAATATAAATTAACAAGAGGAACAAAAACATGAAAATTTTAAGGTTTTTTTGAAATTTTATACTTTATTTTTTTTTCTTATCTATCACAAATAACAAAACAAAATTCATGTACATCGACGAAATTAAGTCCCATCATATGCTATGAACCAATGAAAAATTTATTGATGAAAATCAAAAATTCAAAAACTCACTTTTACTTGCTTAAATAAATAGTGTTAATGGAACAATTTAACAAAACTTTTGATATCTAAAAAAGGTAAATAAATATTAACTCAAATATATTTTGATGAAAAGAAAAAAATACAGTCCCTAAGGAGGTAGGGTATAAGGCCTTTAGTGAGGAAGTCGCAATAGTTTCCCCCAATTAGCATGGACAAATAAGTTAGGGTTTCACGAGGGTGGACTTGGCTAAGTGACTTAAGGTGGCAAGCCAAGAATTATATGGATGAGTGCTCCGCACTTGAGGATGGTGATGGGAAAGAATGGTGCCTTGACTAAGATGTCGTCATGGATTGTGACCAATGGGCGTGCTCACCATGTGGACATATTATGAATTCCATCCTTGGGTGTTTCATGTGGATGACTCAAGGTGCAGAGATGTGGCGCCAAATCATGGGACAGACGAGTTGGGGCATGACCTAATTAACCAATGCAGCATTAGAATGCATCGTGACTTGAGTGAGACACATGATGGGGTGAGTTGGTTGGTTTGATCGAACTCACCAAAGAAACATGACAGTTCAGGAATGAAATGATGTTACA
The DNA here is from genome assembly GCA_009831015.1 of Picea engelmannii. NCBI lineage: Eukaryota > Viridiplantae > Streptophyta > Pinopsida > Pinales > Pinaceae > Picea > Picea engelmannii. Next base: position 8,407 of record ML822887.1, read on the forward strand.
ATTTAATAAGGTAGATACATATATATGGGAAAGTTGTGATGAACTAGAAACAACAACTCGTGAAGAATAAATCCAAGTGTTTTGAGGTGAATTTTCATAGAGTGGGGTGATATCCCCAAGGAGAAAAGTAGCTCCACATAGGAGGACTTGTGCTACCTTGCAATGGTTTCATGGACAAATCTCGAGTGAGTTCTCTTTGAACCGAGTTGGCAGACAAAATGACTTTGGAGTTTGACAACATGTGTGATGGAGAGGGGTCTTGTGGTGGTTTGTGAGATACACTCGGTTACAAAAGTATGAAGAGGATGTGATATAGTAGGGTGAGGAAAGTCAGACGACTTGGCCAACTTATCTCTCGTGTATGATCTAAGTTCTCCCTTCTTGCATCAAATACATTCTATTGTACCTCATTGTAAGATCTTTTGAAATAAGAATATTTGTACCAGTATTAGGAACCTTTGGTTCCACCAAACCATACTTGTGTCTCTTTCTCATGTGTATCTATGTTGTGTGTTTTTGGTCACATAATTGACTAAGTGTAAAACTTGTTAATTGTATGTGTTGTAAAGAATGCAAGTCTAATTAAGTGCACAATTGGGTGGCACCTTGGTGGTAAAGAGTTAAGTCTTAAGGCTTGACTTGTCGATTATTTCAAGGTGTAGATATGAGAAGAAATTCAGTGAAAGAGGCATATTATAAGAGAAGTACTCTTGTTTTAGTATAAATTCCAAGTTGAAAATTTTACGGTTGCACGTGACCCTAGGGGTTAGGCGACATGGGTCGAACAAATCAAGTTGGATTCTTGGCAAGAATGTGGGCACGTTAAAAATGGTATCAAAGAATGTTTTATGTTGCATACTTGAAGGCACTCAATTTGGGTGCACTCCATCAAGACATGTTCTAGATAGGCATCCCCAAAACCTTTGGTTTAGTCAACTTATGTTGTTGGCCAAGTTGGATGTCTAGAAAAACCTCTCAACAAGGTAACACTTCATAGAGTTAGTTGATTCAGTTAACAACAATATGTCTTTATAGTTGGAAAAAATTTACATGGATCCTTCATTCCAAAGACAATGAAGGATGAGGATGGGCGTAATCATGGAAGGAAGGTGGGCCTATGCATGGAGAGACTTATACTTAGATGAATTTTTTAATATCATAGAGGTGATTCGTATACTTGATGCATAAATTTTGGGTGCACTTCACCAAGACATGTATTTTCCAATCTTAACTAAGTTCATCTATTGTGTTATGTTGTTTTACAACTTGAAGTGTCACAGACTTGGCAGAGGTTGGTCTTGCAACAACATATTGGTTTGAAAAATTGGGAGAGTGTGGGTTTGGTGCCTTGGCGTCGAAGGCATCCAAGGTGTGGACATATGGATCAATGTAACATGAGGTGACTTGGGCAGGTCATGAGTTTGTGACTTAGGTTGTTTTTAAGGTGGAAATATAGGATCCGTTTGGAGTTGCAACAAAGGCGCTATAATAGTTGTATAGCTGTGGAAGGTGACTTAGATGAGTTTTTGCTAGGATTTGATGACTTAGAAAAGTGGTTCTGAGACATTTGAATCAAACCATGGGATAAACCAAGGGTTTCATTGGACAAGGTCTGGTTATCTCTTAAGTTCTTTTATTTCCTAAGAGTTGTGATGAATTCTTTGAAGCGAAGTTGGGTGACTTGGTGGTTCAAGTGCAACCCATTTCCAAGGTAAAAACCAAGAGACTTCTAAGTGGCTCAAGTAGTGAAAACTTCAAATCATTCATGGAGAAATTGAGACACCTTGGCATCAGAGAGTGTGTGGGATATTGGGAATACCTACTTGGACAAGTCCAGTGGTGGACGTAGGAAAATTTTGACGCAATCATGGAAATGACTTTTTAAGTTGTGTAACTCTTTTATGAGGTGAATTGGAGGGATCGTTGGAATGGAGTGAGAGGTGAGGAAAACAATATTCCAAGTTTGAGAGGATGGATGATCCACCTTACTCCGAGGGTGCCTTAGATGGTTTCAATGAGTAGTGAAACGACTTGACAGTTACAACAATGGGCGAGAGTGAGAGGTGCTTATGGAGGGGAAAGGTAATTTGTTTCTAAGTGGTGGATGGAGTAAACAAAGATGTCAACCAATAAATTKCTTACAATCAATATGAATGGGAAGAATGTAGACCAATAAACTTGGGTGGTGGTCTCTCTCMTTTGGTATGGGACATTAGATGAGGTAGAGYACTCCTTGTTGGCTTGTGGATGATTGTGTGATTACTCAGAGATATTTAGGGGTCGTCCATTATGGTTGGAAGAAATATTGACTTAGACATTCTKGGGCAYGGAATTTCTTTGGGGTGGATCATTMTACTTAGATTTATTTGGAAATTTCATGGTGGCAGTTCATTGAARGGTTTGGATGTTCTAGCCACGCTCATTTTTATAGTTGGGTCACAAAGAGTTGAATCAGTAATTGTAAGTAAGTCACAAACTTAACTTGGCTTGGACGATTGAATAGACAAGTCACATTGCAAMAAAAAARAATCACATGGTTCAATCACTTCTTATAAATTGACATAATGGTTGAGTGAACACAATCATTAGAAGATGTGGGTATGTGAAAGTAGCARCATGATTTGCAAGTTGGGGTAGTGGTGAAAATACAATATGGATGTGAGAAACTTGAAACAAACATGATAGTGTGTGGATGAAGGAAATGTGAGATTTCAACCAAGGACCCAAACATGCAATTGACCTGGGAATAGTTGACAATAGATTGAGGGGCCAAGGAGGATTAAAACTTCGACATGTTTGTGACATTGGCAAGGCCATTGGGTGAATGCAAGGGCATAATTCGTTTGATGTGGAGAAGTTGGACATGGGATAGTTTCTTGGATTCTTCATAACTTACATATGGTGTGGACAATGGTGGAGATGGATAGTCAGTTCCTAGGCTGAATTTGTTTTGGAGACTATGAAACAAGGCAATAAATTTTCTTTGTTTGAGTAGATTATGCGAAGAAATTGAGTTGTGTTTACAAGTGACCAATTTTGAGCATGAATATGTGCATTCACAAGGGGAGAAGGCAATGGTTCAATTGACAATTCGATCAACTCAACACTTGAGTGAACAAGTGAACAAAAACATGGTAAATGGGTTGAATGATGGAAAATAAGTAGATTCAAAAGTGAAACAATTGGGCATTGTGGATGAGATCCTTCATGAACATTGGATGTCGTAACATTGAAGCAAGGGAAATGAATTTCCATAATCTTTTGAGTTGGATGGAGTGGAGGAGATGCAAACAAAAAAGACTAATTTTGGGAATGGGGAAGTACATCTGAAGACTTGTATGTGATGGTTGTATTAACTACCCAACCAGTACAAGAATTGGGGCATGTAATGTATGGATACATGCCATAAATAGTTTAAGTATGGGCATGGCAATAAGTTCACAAGATATCAACACATAGACATTTTTGGTTTTCTCTTTGAGGTTAAAATAGTTGAGACAAAAAAAGTAGTAGCAAAGATGAGTATGATCCATGCAGCATGACAATGGTAGCTTGGGCATTGTGGATAGAATTGGGGATGAGACGTCATTCCAATGTAGCAGAAAAATTGGTCACTATCAGATACCCACTACAAAATTTAAAACTTTTCACCCCTTCTCTTCTTTTCTATGAAGAATAGAATTATTGAGTCCCTATGGGACCTGAGATAGACCCTACCATCTCTTAAGCACACTCATATGATCAGTGGTTATGGCCAAAGGCCTAACCAATATGGATTCCTTTCGCTCTTCGCGACACGGTGCTACCAGAGCATCGATTTTTTTGACTCTGATAAACCCCGAAAGTCAGCGATGGTCTAACTTCCTTTTCACACTTCTCTCATCTCGCCACCTCATGAGTTGGGGCATCGAAACTTCATTCTCCTACCCCATGAACCTCCGAGACGTGAAAGTCAGTGAGGGTTTGACTTCCTTCTCGCACTTCTCGCATCTTTCCACCTCATGAGTTGGGGCGTCGAACCTTCATGCTCCTACCTCACGATCCTCCAAGACACGAAAGTTAGCAAGGGTTTGACTTCCTTCTCGCACATCTCTTATCTTGCCACCTCGTGAGTTAGGGCATCGAACCTTCATGCTCCTACCTCGCGAACCTCTGAGACACGAAAGTCAACGAGGGTTTGAATTCCTTCTCACACTTCTCGCATCTCGCCAACTAGCGAGTTGGGGCGTCGAACCTTCATGCTCATACCTCGTGAACCTCCAAGACACAAAAGTCAGAGAGGGTTTGACTTCCTTTTAGCACTTCTCGCATCTCGCCACTTCGCGAGTTGGGGCATCGAACCTTCATGCTCCTACCTCACGAACCTCTGAGACGCGAGATCCCGAACTCAGATCTCTTCTAGAATGCACCAACCCTAACCACCTTACAACTCTACAAGATCCAACGGTTATCAGTTGTTCGCCATTTCTATCTTGAAGTGTCTCTACCATCCATTTTTTCTCTCTTCTACATGCGTCTAGACGTACATTTTCGACGACCCAGATCTATTTCACTCCAGCTAATCTAACGACAGTTGTAGCTCTTCGTTCTGCATGCACTTCTCTTTCTTCGCCTTGGAATATTTCTTAAGTATCAAAGGTTTCGGCCTTGGATTCTCCTCTGTGACCTTCGCAGCTATGGCTCTATGCACAAAACAACACTATCCCTCATGAACTTCTCTACTTTGAAGCCGTGAAAGGTTTCCTTAACATCTGTGAATTCCTACAGGGTCTGTGCATCTGACCAGGTGTTATCTATCCTAAGCTTCATCAACTATGAGGGACTTGGGAGATTTGCACTCTTTCTCCTGGGTTTGACTCTTAAAAGAGTCTTCAACACATCTATTGCTCTCCTTCGTCAAGTATAGGACATGAGTGGGTCTCGGTCTCTAATTTCTTTATAGGGAGCCTATGCATAACTACACTACCTCTCCTGAGCTATGCCTTTAATGTTATTCGTGAAAACAAAGGGAAAGGGGTTGAGGCATTTAATGCCCCCTCTTCTCCTTCTAATATAATGGTCGTGAATGACCATAGATTTTCCGACAGGATCTCACCTATCAAATGATACTTATCCCTACACAATCATCTCAGGATTTCAAGAGGATCGTTCCTTCTCTTACAGGGTTACTAAGGCCTTGTGCCTTCACATCCTCTTTCTAGGTTCTTGATGGGCTTTTCAAGCAGGGTATCTTTATGGAGAGGTTTACCCAGGGTACTATCTGAGGTAGATAAGGGTATCTCTCTCTTGATAACTAGATGTGAAGTCTGAATTAGATCAGTATGCATATAAATAGAAATTTATGAAAACATAATCCATACGTAGTCCTTCCATTATAAACATGCAACTACTAGTACTGATAAAAACACCATACATACATTCTTGCACTGAAATCATTCACAATTTCACAGCTTATGAGAATAAATGTCAGAATATATATATATTTCAAGATGCCAGAGACAAAACACTTATCAGAAAAACACCGAAGGTAATGCAACTGCTGAGAGCGGTGCTCGTTTCCACCCAATCGTAAGATCAATGACTCCCAACAGATTTACCACTAGCCACAACTGAGCTAAGACCACGATATTGTGAGACTGTGTATCTATCTTTCAGTGATCAAGAATGAAGGTTAATCTCCTTCTTCTCCACTATCACTCACTCTGCATATTTTTCGAGAGTTCTTTCTCCCTCGCGTCTGCCCGTGATCGCACACTCCTCCTGCCTTTTTCCTTTTCGGCGAGGTTGTGTGTGGAACGATCTCCCTCCTGGTGGTTAGGTTTCAATACCCCATGGATGGGTGGTTTTACCCCCATCCCTCATTACTCATGAGGAGCCATCCACCTACCAACCTCTGAGCAATTAATTTCGGGCTAGCGAGCCGCTCTTGGTTCTTCGGGCTAGTGAAGACCAAATACGGTATTGGTTTTCGGTGGAAGTTAATGCCACCATTCCAGGTGCCTTCCACCACCTTTATCTAGCCATCGTGGTCTCTTTTTCATAATATTCCCCTCTCAGCAGTTCTGCAATATATATTCATAATATTATTCACATTCATCGANCACCTGAATCACATACCAATCAATTATATGATTAGCATCATGTACATATTCCTTCAATAATGAAACATGGAAAACATTATGTGCTTTGACTGTGGGAGGAAGTGCTAGCCGATAGGCTACAGGTCCCACTCTATCTAGAACCTGAAAGGGTCCACAATATCGTCGTGCCAACTTGGCACAAGCTCCCATTTTCAGGGAACTCTTCCTGGGCCTAACTCTGAGATATACATGGTCTCCCTTTTTAAACTCTCTTGGAGTTCTCTTTTAGTTGGCATAACTTTTCTTTCAGTTTTGAGTGACCTTTAGATTTTGTTTTATCTGAGTCACTTGTTGTTCCATTTATTTTAACATGTTGGGTCCAAAATATATCATGTTTACGGGATTACTCCAGCTAACTCGAGTATTACACGACCTACCATAGAGGACCTCGAAGGGACTCATCTTTAGGAATGCTTGGTAGCCGTTGTTGTAGGCGAATTCTACCAGTGGCAGGTAGTCTTCCCATTTCTTGGGTCGATGCATTACATGGATCCTTAACATGTCTTCTAATATTTGATTCACTCTTTCTGTCAATCCGTTAGTTTGAGGGTGATAGGCAGTTCTAAACAACAACTTGGTCTCTAAACCAACCATCAGTGATTTCCAAAAGTTGGAAGTAAATTTCGTGTCTCTGTCAGACACGATCTCTTTCGGCATTCCATGCAATCTAAATGTCTCTTTCATGAATACCTAGGTGATATCGATTTCCTTGCAGGTTGACTTGACAGGGATGAAGTGAGAAGACTTGATCAATTTATCCACCACCACCATAATGGCATCATTTTGTTTGGTTGAGGTTGGTAATCCAGTGATGAAATCCATGGAGATGGTTTCCCATTTCCATTCTGGGATTGGTAAAGGTTGCAATAAGCCTGTTGGGTGTCGATGTTATACTTTAACCTATTGGAACTCTATGCATTTGGATAGGTACTCATCTATGTCTTTCTTCAATCCAGGATAACAAAATTGTTTTGTGGTAGCAGTGACCATTTTCTGGTATCCTGGATGACCTGAGTAGGGTCTTTTATGTAGTTCATCCATAATGAACCTCTTCAAGTCGTCACAGACTAGAATATAAAATTTGTTTATGTAAGTGAGGAGACCTCCTTCAGTCATCTGATAGCCTTCATATTTTACTCCGGTGGGTTCTTGTTGTAGGTACATGGTCATGTTCTTAACAAAGGGATCTGTTTCCTGTGCATTTTTTATTCTTTCCTTGAAATCTGTCTCGCAGATGCTCACTACTACCAGCTGAATTGTTTTCATGCTTCTGCTAAGGGCATCGAAAACCCTATTTTATTTTCCTTTAATGTGTTTTATTTCGAAATCAAATTTGCTAAGGAGGCCATCCATCTAGCATGCCTGGCGTTGAGCTTTGGTTGATCAAACAACTATCGCAATCCATAGTGATCTGTCATAAGTACAAAGTTTCTTCCCAAGAGGTAATGCCTCCACATTTTCAAGGCATGCACTATGGCATCGAGTTCTAGATCATGGGTCACATAGTTGACTTCATGCTCATTCAATTTTTGGGATTCATAACATATCACACTTCCTTTCTGCAGAAGGACTCCTTCGAGCCCTTCCTTACAGGCATTTGTGCACACTAGGAAGTCAATTTCTAGGTCAGCAATTTTCAGCATGGGTGCATGGGTCAGTAGATGTTTCAGGGTTTGAACTCTTTCTTCACATTTCTGCGTCCACAGGAATTTTGTCCCCTTCTTCTGGAGGGCAGTGATTGGACAACCAATCCTGGAGAATCCTTCTATAAATCTCATGTAATATCTTACTAATCCCATAAAGGATCTGATATTCGAAACATCCCTTGGGGTAGGCCATTCCATGATAGACCTAATCTTGTGAGGGTCCATTGCTACCCCTTCTTCGGACAGATCATGACCCAAGTAATGTATTTTCTTTTGGAAAAAGTAACATTTGTTGAATTTAGCATAGAGATTATGCTCTTTGAGTACTTGTAGCACAAGCCTAGGATGTTCTTCATGCTCTTCTCTATTCTTAGAGTAAATTAATATGTGATCAATAAAAACTAACACAAATTTATCTACAAATTTACTGAGTACATTGTTCATCAAACACATAAAAGTGGCAGGGGCATTAGTCAACCCAAATGCCACTACCACGAACTCATAGTGACCATACCTCGTCCGAAAGGAAGTTTTATGGATGTCTTCACCCTTGATTCAGACTTGATGCTATCTCGATCTCAAGTCGATCTTTGATAAAATAGATGTGCCTCCCAATTGATCGAATAGATCATCGATCCTGGGCAAGGGGTACTTGTTCTTTATGGTTACCTTATTGAGTTGTCTATAATATATACAAAGTCTAAGGGTGTCGTCCTTCTTTTTCACAAACAGGACTGGCGCTCCCCATGGAGACATACTGGGTCGAATATAACCCTTATCCATCATTTCTTTTAATTGCAATTTGAGTTAAACTAACTCGAGTGTGCTCATCCAGTAGGGTGTCCTAGACACCAGCACTGCTCCTAGTGCGAGTTCTATCGAGAATTCTATGTCTCTTCTCAGAGTTAGACCCGGTACCTCTTTTGGAAACACATATCTATATTCCTTCAGGGTAGGATGATCTTCAAGGATGGGTTTGTCACCTCCTATGGTTTCCGACACCTGTATTTCATATAGAGGGCATCCCTTTCGGCAATACTTTTTCATTTACAGAGCTGATATTTGTCTCACTGAGGTTTTTGGATCCCTTTAAGGGTCATCCTTTTTCCTTCTTTGCTCACACATTCTAAGGTTTTATGGTAACAATCCAATCTGGATTTATGGGCGACTAGCCAGTCCATACCAATCAACAGGTCGTACGATCTGAGGGGTAATACGTTAAGGGTTGCTTGGGTGGGAAATTCACCCAACATCAATTGGTAGGCTGGTATGACCTCTGCTACCCTCCTTTTGGTGCCAGTGGCTAACTATACCAACCATGGCTTGGTTTATTTTTGTGGATGTAGTTTACACTTATCAACAACTTTAGGGGCTATATAACTCAAACATGAACTAGGGTCAATCAAAATAGACACTAGATGGTTGGAGATCATACCTTCTATCTCCACCACTAAAGCTTCATGGTCAACTTGGTTATTATCCAAGGCTACATAAATCTACGACACACTCCTGGCCACATCATTGACTGTAGTAGCTTCCTGGATGTTATATATCCTTCGAATATTCTATTGTCGATGTGGATAGTCTCTCAGAAGATGTTCTTCTCCACAACCTCGGCATTTCAAATGTTCTCTCTTTGAGTTATCAGTATTTACTAGTACAGGTCCAGAAATTTTACTTCCGCCCGATGAGGGAAAGTTCTGCTGGAGCACGCTCCAGGATGGAAAGTTCATTCTTGGGTTCTTATTATAGTTCTTAAATTCTGTGGATTTAATCCCCTTTTTCTGAAACCTTGAACTATTCTTTGGTTTCCATCCTTCACAAGGTTATGCTCGATGTTCATACTGTTCCTGACAATATGTTGCGTTTCAAATAGTGCCTTCTAGGGTCTTTGGCTCATCAAATTCAATTCTCTTCCATTAGTCCTTGGGTATCCCACTGATGAAGTGATGAACCTTTGCCTTTTCTTCTTTTATATAAGGCACATATCTCAACAAATCAAGGAATTTGTTGACATATTCCTCTATAGTAAGTTACCCTAGTTTGAGTTCATAAAACTCTTCTGTCTTCTCATCGAAATATTTTTCCGACAAATACTTCTTCTGGAAGTATTTCTCAAACTATTTCTAGGACAAATCCTCTTCACGAACCCCTTTCACATTCTTAAGATCTTCCCACCAAATGGAAGCCTTTCCGTTCAGATTGAAGGTGGCTACGCAGGCCTTAAATTTTTTTGAAAAATCATGGACTCTAAAATATTTCTTTAGTCCAAGTAGCTAGGCCTTTGCTTCCTCTCCCTTCTTTATCTCACCATTGAAGGAAGATGGTTTGGCCTTTATGAATTCCTCAAATTTATTTCCCTTAGAATTCTTTTGCTTCTTCTCTTTTCTTTGAGAATAGGAACTAGTTTTGTTGTTGGAATAGTCTTCTGAATTGCCATCTTCCTTCTTAGAGGAATCGCTCGGCGCTAGTCCCTTACCTCTGGGGTGGAACTTTTTCGAGGTGCTCCTCTCAGTGTGGGCACTAACATGACCATGTTTCTGAGTTTCAGGTTCATGCTGCATTTATCTTTGCAGATCAGATAAACTCTGCAGTAAAACTACGTTAATTTCTGTCCGCTTTTCTTATTCTTTAATCATCCTTTCATTGTCGGCCTTGAAAATTTTCAACTCGACCATGAGACTCCTCACAGTCTCAGCTAGTTCTGGACGGGTCCCTATTGCCCTTATTTCATCAAACTCTTCGTCTCTATTGTTGGAGCCCTCTCCCACCTCTTGATGAGTCACCATTCTCTCCGTCTATAAATTCCCATGGATGATCACCCGCTTGGGTGAAAAAGATAAATGTTGGTTGTTAGTCAATAGTTAGATACATTTTTATAACCCGCACAAAAATTCACAATTCTTTCACATGCATACACAGTCGGGTTCTTATTTTCAAACTTTGATCCTTTGAATATAAAAGGGTTTAAGATAGAGGGTTACTCCTCTTAGGAGTGTTCTGAACGGAGCTTCTACACAACTCGTTTATGAGCCCAAGCAGGCCGAGTGCTGTAACCATGCTCTGATACCAATTTGTTAGATACCCACTATGGAATTTAAAAATTTTCACCCCTTCTCTTCTTTTCTCTGAAAAATAGAATTCATGAGTCCCTATGGGACCTAATACAGACGATGCCATCCCTTAACCACACTAATCTGATCATCGGTTATGAACATAGGCATAACCAGTATGGCATCCTTTCGCTCTTCGCGACACGGCGCTACCAGAGAGTCGAGTTTTTCGACTCTGATAAACCCCAAAAGTTAGTGATGGTTTGACTTCATTTTCTCACTTCTTGCATCTACCCACCTCACGAGTCGAGCCATCGAACCTTCATGCTCCTACCCCACGAACCTCCAAGACACAAAAGTCAGCAAGGGTTTGACTTCCTTCTCACACTTCTCGCATCTCACCACCTCACGAGTTGGGGTTTCAAACCTTCGTTCTCCTACCTTGTGAACCCCTGAGATGCAAAATTCAGCAAGGGTTTGACTTCCTTCTTGCACATCTCGAATATCGCCACCTCGCGAGTTGTTGCGTTAAACATTCGTGCTCCTACCTCGGGAACCTCTGAGACGCAAAAGTCATTGAGGGTTTGATTTCCTTCTCGCACTTCTCGCATCTCGCCACCTCATGAGTTGGGGCATGGAACCTTCATGCTCCTACCTCGCGAACCTTTGAGACACAAAATTCAGCAAGAGTTTGACTTCCTTCTTGCACTTCTTGCATCTCGCCACCTCGTGAGTTGGGGCATCGAAACCTTCATGCTCCTACCTCGCGAACCTCCAAGAAGCAAGATCTCAAACTTGAATCTCTTCTAGACTACGCCAACCCTAACCGCCTTGCAACTCTACAAGATCCAATGGTTATCTGTTGTTCGCCACTTCTATCTCAAACTATCTTTGTCATATGTTTCTTCTCTCTTCTATGCACGTCTGGACGTACATTTTCAACGACCCAGATCTATTTCACTCCAGCTAATCTAATGATAGTTGTAGCTCTTCATTGAGCATGCACTTCTCTTTCTTCTCTTTGGAAGATTTCTTAAGTATCAAAGGTTTCAGCCTTTGTTTGTCCTCTACGACCTTCACAACTATGGCTCCGTGCACAAAATGACACTATCCCTCCTGGACTTCTATACTCTAAAGCCATGAAAGGTTTCCTCGGCCTCTATGAATTGCTACAAGCTTTGTGCATCTAACGAGGTGCTATCTATCCTGATCTTTGTCAACTATTAGGGACTTGGGAGATTTGCACTCTTTCTCCTAGGCTTGGCTTTTAAAAGAGTCTTCATGACATCTATTTCTCTCCTTCTTCAAGTCTAGGACTTGAGTGGGTCTCGGTCTCTACTTTCTTTACAGGGAGCCTGTGCATAAATGCACTACCTCTCTTGAGCTATGCCTTTAATTTTATTCATGAAAACAAAGGGAAAGGGGTTGAGGCATTTAACGCCGCCTCTTCTCCTTCCAATATAATGGCCATGAATGATCTCAGATCATCTGACAAGATCTCTCCTATCAAATGATACTTATCCCTACACAACCATCTAGGGATTTCAAGAGGATCATTCCTTCTCATGCAGGGTTACTAAGGCCTTGCGCCTTCACATCCTCTTTCTAGGTTCTTGATGGGATTTTCAAGGAGGGTATCTTTATGGGGAGGTTTACCCAAGGTACTATCTGAGGTAGATAAGGGTATCTCTCTCTTGAGAACCAGACGTGAAGTCTGAATTAGATCAGTATGCATATAAATAGAAATTTATGAAAACATAAGCCATACGTAGTCCTTCCATTGAAATCATTCACAATTTCACAGCTTATGAGCATAAATTTCAGAATATATATATATATATATATATATATATATATATATATTTCAAGATGCCAGAAACAAAACACTTATTAGAAAAACACGAGAGGTGATGCAACTGCTAAGAGGGGTGCTCGTTTCCACCCAACCATAGGCTCAGTGACTCCCAACAAATTTACCACTAGCAACCCCTGAGTTGAGACCACGATACTGCGAGACTATGTATCTATCTGTCAATGATAGAGAACGAAGGTTACTCTCCTTCTTCTCTGCTATCACTCAGTCTGCATATTTTTCCAAAGTTCTTTCTCCCTCGTGTTTTCCCATGATTGCACACTCCCTCACATCTGTCCATGTGGAATGATCTCCATTGTGGTGGTCAAGTGTTAGGACCCCACGGATGGGTGGTTTTACCCCCATCCCTAATTATGCATGAGGAGCCATCCACCTACCAATGTGCGAGCTATTAATTTCAGGCCACTGAGCCGCTCTTGCTTCTCTGGGCCAGTGAAGACCAAATACAGTATTGGTTTTCAGTGGAAGTTAACGCCACCATTCCAGGTGCCTTTCACCACCTTTATCCAACCATCACGGTCTCTTTTTTAGCATATTCCCCTCTCAACAGTTCTGCAATATATATTCATAATATTATTCACATTCATCGACCTTTTTCACAAGGTCTATTCACATTACACATTCACATTTTGAGTTTTCCATATAACTTGTCCAGTATAGTTATTTTTACAGACTGGGGGAAACATGGTGTTATAGTCACACACAATTTTGGGCAAAGAGAAGTGTTGATGGTTCCATGTGGTTGTTGATGGTTGTATTATGATTAGGAAATTTGGTGTTTCTATTTCACAAGGAAGCTTGTGGTTTCTATTTCAAAGGGAAACCTAGGGTTTCCACTTTGACATAAATTTGGGGTTTCTAGTTACCTACAAACTAGTGGTTTTTGAAAGACTTAGCTGTGGATGGGGACATGAGTTTGGCTAGATACTTGGAGATGACATATTTTTTATGTGTTTCTAGGATGAAAATTAATTTTTGCAGGTTGAGTGGGGGGAGGATTTAAGGCCCTAAGTGAGGAAGGAGTATGACACCTTGGCCCAACCTTCATGGAAAAAAAAATTGGGGTTTCCTAGGAAACTTGAATGGATGCATGTGCTTGTGATTGGTTAGGTTCTTCAAGGAGTTTGCTAAGTTTCACACACTTGAAGAGGGTGCACTTGGCTAAATGATTTGAGGTGGTGAGACAAGACTTATATAGATAATAAATCCACACTTGGAGATCATGATGGGTGAGCATGTGTTACAGGTGAATCCTCCTGCGGACAAGAAGATTCCCTCTTGATCTCTAGACTCCTAAGGCCAAGACATAAAAGTGTTTAACATGAACACTGGCATCCTTTTAGATCTAGTCAAGCTAATATACAAATGAGAAGAAGAAATATATCTACATTATTAATGATGTTTTTCCTTGCAAAGTCCAGGATGGGCTTCGATCCTCAACTCCCTCATAAATCCTGTAGAACAAACAAAGATACAATGGACTTCCTACTCTACTGAGATTAGCTCAAATATAGATCCATCTACTGTAGACAAACTCATGTGGAACGAGAATAAGTTTGAAAGAAACATGCCAAGCATTGATTATTAATGAGAACAAGTAAAAGTACTTACAATCCTTTGGATGAAGGTGCAACAACTTCTTCCAGTTCTCCTTGTCCAACCCCTTTTCTCAAGTAATCTACATTGATTGATTTGATGACATCTTACTCATGAGATCATGAGTTTCTCATATCCAATATTTTTTGTCAATACCACTTATATGATCATAAGTTTGGTACCAATCTCTAGTCTCCACCTCTTTCCTGTATGTTGCTAATGAGATCATAGGTTTCATACCTCCAATCTTTTTCATGTACCTTTAACCATGAGAAGGCCTCCTTATATAACCTTGGAGAGGTCCAAACACTTGAGATATCTTTGGGATAAGTTCAGGATTCCTCTCCTTTAGTTGAGGATCTTCCCTAAGATCATGCCTTGACCCAAGATTTGAACCGAAGTACCTTCAGATATTGAGGGGATTGTCCCCTAATTTCCTCAAACAAACCAAAAATTCACTCAGAAAGGGTAGCGCTCCCCCAAAAGGGTGCATAGGGTGCTCAAACACTCCCCCAAAGAGGCCCATGGAGTGCTATCACTCCTTGATGGTGGGTAGGGGAGTGTTCCTCACCAAAATCAATTTTTGAGTGGTTCTTTCAATGGAAAAAGGCTTGTACTCCTTGTCAACTAATTTCTCTTCTTCAAAACTAGTCTTTGAGGTGTGTTAAGTGTCCTTATGATGTCATTAGAGGAAAAATAGTAGTATGATGTTTGTGACACTTGCAACACTTGTGGTCAAGATGCAACACTTGCATACAAGATGTGACACTTACAACACTTGTAATGACGACACTTGTGACACTATTGAAGTGAGAAATTTTGAGGTGTAACAGATTTCCCCCCAAAGTACGAAGTTAGAAGACGATGATGACTAAAGTACTTTTTAGACTTTTTCAAGCAAGGGTATAGATGCAGAGAGACTGTAAAAGGATTCACACAACCATCAAACAAACATTATGACATGTTTCAAACCCAAGGCATGCATACCTATGCTTGAGTGATAAAGACTTTTTAGGTATGGCCGCCATAAAATACACTGCGGATCCATAATTATATTGACAAAATGGTATAACCACTGAAGATACAATGTGGATCTGTACTCCTATGACCTGAACTGATCACAACCATGAAGAATACACAATGGATTTATGAGACGACAATACATAGCCACGACCAATACAAAGTGGATCTATATAAAAATACATGTGTCATAGTTCAAAAGAACTCCTTCACAACTTGGGAAAAGTATGCATACGAGTGATAACTCAACCCAGGGCCTTCTTACCAATCCCGATGTAGTACGAATCTAACCATGTGAATAGATGTATTGATGTCAAACATGCTAGAAACCAATTGATTACCGGTCAATGATGTAAACCATTAAGAAGCACGAGAGAGATCACCATTTATGTCAATAATTCCCAAGGTACTCTAGTACATTCCAATGAATGTGAATAGATGAGCTGAAGTCGAACATATGTGGAATCATCTGATAAGGAGTCAATGATGTAAACCCACTGTCAAACATGAGGAGTCCTACCATTGAGGCATGCAAGTCCCAAAGTACTAATTGGTTTCTAAGTCTAGTTCCTAGATAATGTGTTGAAGTCAACATGAATAGACTCGTCGAATGAGGGCCTTGATGTATCCACCATCAACAACATGAAACTGACACAGAGATGTAATTGGTATATAAAATGAACATGAATTGACATGGGTATTGAAACATGATATTTATGATGGATGACTCTCGAGGAAGATGCTTCCCTTGAACATTGAGACATAACACAAGAAACGTGACATGGACCAAAACTTGATGATGAAGTGGATGTTGTGACTTTTTTCAGGTGACCTAAAGGAGTAAAAAATACTCAAAGGATTGGCTCAGTGCAAAGGTTTAGTGGATTAAAATACATGCAAAGATAAAGTGTCGTCTTCAAGGGAGACCATAAGAGTTACTGGTAGTGTTCTCAAAAACTGCTTAGCTTGCTTCTTTCAATTTTTCTCCCATCCAAATATACGAGTACCTCTTTTTAATTTAACCATCTCGAGGAGGGTAACACATGCTCGATATGACTCACCTTCGATAAGTCCCTCTTCCTTTATTTAATGAACTGTAAGAAGCAAGGGTTTGGTCCTATATGAGCCCTTCAATGTATGATCATTTAATGAGTCTAGAGAAGGTAAACTCGGTGGTTTTTCATATTTAGAGAGTTTGAAAACAAGTTAAATATGACTCCAATGTTGTCCTTTTTTGAAATGTTAGTCTTGTAAGGCCTTAAAAGAGATAAAATACCACTCGAAAGRCACCCTTTCAAACCTTTTAATGAGTGGGAAAGGAAGCAAGATCACTCAACAATCTTTTCATGTTTAGAGAGTCTCAAAAGAGATTAAATACGACTCCAAGGGGTTCATTTTTCGTATATCCATGTGATTCCAAAAAAGTGATARAAGTATACTCGATTACATTCTTATGTTTTTTCAAGCATGAGAAAGAACAAAGACCAAGCTCGGTATGCCCCATCATGAAATCTAGTGGCTTAACTCTAGAATGATCATCAAAGGTTGGAGACATGCCCTCGAAGCTTTAATTCATTCACCGACTGTGAGGTTGTCACGAATTTCTCTACTAGATGGAGAAAAAGGATAAGAGTGGATGAAAAGAAGGTTCAAGAGAGGTGACTGTTTCATTTTTTAATGAGCTTGACATAGGAAAATAACTATGCTCAGGGCTCCAGGTTCAAATCCCATATTTTTGTTTCATTTTTTAACGAGCTTGCTACAGAGAGGAAGACTATGCTCAAAGCTTCTATTTTATTTTTTAACGATCTTTCTATAGAGAAGATAAAATATGCTCGTGACCTCTGTTTAATTTTTTAACGAGCTTGACACATAAGAGAGAAACAATGCTCGTGGACTCTTCTTGGTCATGGTTTCCAAGAGAATAATTCTCTAGAAGGACACCATGTCAAGGGACAAAACTCAGTCATGGCTTCCAAGACATCTTCACTGGATGGAAGAAAATCACTCTAGAAGGAACACATGTCGAGGGTCTCATTAGGGCTAAGGATATCAGGCTCTAATATCCCTACCGAAGAGATCACCATGTCAACTACCATATCCAAATCATCAAAAGTTGAAGGCATGGGAGATGATGGAAAATCGACATCAAGGGGGGAGATAGAGTGTATATCTTCCCAAATTTCTTCACGAGGGGGAATAAAATAGGATCGATGATGGTTATCACCCCGAGGTAGCTCGTTAATGATCAACATTTCCATAATAGATTCATCAGAGGGAAAAATTGGGGAAATGTAGTCAATCGCAGACGACAAGGAACTTAACCGTGATGGCATCGAGTAATTGTCGGGTGCCAATAGATGTTGGTCATACGAAGAGGGAGAAGTGGATTGGATAGAAAGGTATGATGTTTCAGCTGGACTAAGTGGCACAGTGCCACCTAGTGCATCGAATTCCAATGGAATAGGTACAATCCAAGGGTCAGATGATTCCAAAGATTGATAATCCGCGGTCGAAATCATATCAACGGTGGCAATATGATGTGTAGTTAGTGGAAGTGGTGTAGGGAAGGTACCCATAAGGCTAGAATATTTAACAAAGACAACACCAATGATTTCATATGTGATATTGTGGTCTCCCAAGAAAGGAATTTTATTGGTAGCAGGAGCACGAGCATCGGTTGTCCATAAATCTAACTGATCAATAGTGACAATTTTTCCTTGATGAGGAAATTGTACACATCAAAACACCGATGAGGAAACGATAGTCATAGAATAAAACCAACTTCTTCCAAGTAACAAGTTTTAATCAAGGGGAGCATCAACCACCTCGACATCGACAATGAAAGTTTTTCTGCCCAACTGGATGGGAAGGGAATATAAAAGCCCATGAAAATGAAAACCTTGTCCATCAAATGCACATAAAATCATTGGGGATTTGTTAAGTGTGGGTGATTTTAAATGTTTCCAACATGTTAAAGACATGACACAAGTAGAGGCTCCCTCATCCAAGATAGTTCTATGGATTTGTTGATTGTGAACAACAACATCAACTTGGAAAGAAAGTTGGTGGAAGAGTCGAGATGTATAATTGTCGAGGTTAAACATTATATGGTTGGACGACTCAGGATCAACAATGCCAATAGAGGCCAATAGCATTATATGTTGATTGGGGCAGTGGTTTAAAAATTCTAACACAGACATAGCACACAGTGCTTGAGCCAAATCTTCAACCATGTTGTAGTTCTAGGCAACATGTGCACTAGGATTAAAGTTATATTTATGGATAGTGCTCTTAGGAGGGTGTAAGATAGAGTCGAGCATAGGTTTCTCAATCTGAAGTGGTCCAGATAGAGGATTAATTGATGGAGGACTAACGGAGGACAGTGATGGATCCGGTAAAGTACCGGTACCATTAGTGACTTTTCCTTTGTTGGGGTTACCTGGCATGTTGTATGTCTTAGATCAAGTGGTCAAATTAATCTCATTAAACATATAAATATGTGCACTTGTCGAGGCCTCATCATGAGGATGGCTAGAACTTCCCCTCGGAGAGGGGGTTTGAGAAACCATGGATTGTTGTTGTGGAAAAGGTTGAGTAAGCACAACGGGTTGTGAATTTCCTTTGAAAAGTTTGGTCACTTCATCGTGATGTGGATAGGATCTTCTACAACATGTTTTTGTGGGCAACAATTTTCACTTTAATGTCGTCATTACAATTAAAACTAAAAATACCTTTTGAAGAGAAGAGTGCTTGGAAGTGAAATGTATTTTTCTTTGTTTTTTTCTATTTTTTTCCATTGCACTTTTGAAAATATTGAATTTTCATTTTAAATGATTTTGAGAATAGAAAAATTCTTAAGCATTAAACTTTATAACACAATTCTTAAAAAATACTAATTCTTAATGAAAATAAATCATTATGGTATCATTACACATATGTGAAGATGAATTCATGCATATGCATATAAATTCTTCCCTTTTCATCCAAAATGATCCAGCATATGACGTTCAAAAATTTCCAAGGTCCAACCTTATTAAAGTTGCATGTTTTCAAAAACACATGCAAAATATGATGTTCCAATTGACTAAGAATTCCGAAACGAGAATTTGTTTTGGCTAAGATTTTATAAAACTCTTGATTCAGGGTTTTGTGAACTCTCACTTGAGAGATTACTAAGTTTCTCCTCAATAATTTTATAGTTTTTCACCTAACTCTCATTCTAAAGTTTATAAAAATCTTAACCAAGAGTTTATGCAAATATTTTCCAAGAGTTTATACAAATCTTTTCCTAGAGATTATAAAACGAGCAACCTAATGTTTCGTTAGCATTTTTCATAGCCTAGTCCTCCCACCTTTGTGTGACTAACTCTAAAATTTGCTTCCCATCTTTATAAACAAACGTATTTAACTACAAAGTCAACTTTTGTGCAAGATCATCATCTCAATTAGGGATACTCCTACAAGAGACTATCGTAGTTGGAAAATTTGAACCTCTTAATCATTATATCATTAACAAATCAACAATAGATGGATATCTATTTCTTTTCTTTTCGTTTCTTTTATCCATTCTTCTTGGCCAAACTCTATATCACTCATACATCATTCTCCACTTTACATCCTTTTGCGTACTCTTCTTAATCCACACCTCTATAATCTACTATGGTAATAAACTCCTCACACATTCACTCAATTTTCACACCTTCTTCACCTTATTCACTTTCATCATGATTACCATCATCTTTGTACCATGTTCCATAGCTTGTCCACTTTTGAAAAATAATGCAAATATCACCAAATGGGTTCCATTGAAACAAACTTCTTCATATCAATGGAGATTACTTTGTTACTATCCTTTATCTTTTATACCATTTTCTCAAAAGAAACATATGTCAATATTGGCTACTCAAATATCTTATCATTTTTCTTTCCTCGTATTACAAAAAATCTTCTATTGCAGTCATCCTTAACTTAATGCTACTCTTGTTCATATCCACTCCCTTACATCAACTCTCTCTATTACAATTATTTCATCTTCATATTGGTTTTCTCTACATTTTTTTTCCTTTGTTTCACATTGGACTTCAATTGCAAAGAATCACCACCATATTATGAGAATTAGGTGTTCGCATTTCCATATCTTCCACTACTATATTTGTAGTAACATTATATCCTCGCAACTTCACTAATTTATGAACAAAGTTACCAACTTAACAAGAATTTTCTAAAGTTATCATTTTTTTTGAGACACACTTAATCTCTATTTTTACCTCCATAAAAAAAAAGTGGTGCTATTGGTAGCACATTGTTTCAAGGGATGGTTAAAATTGTGACTTATGTGAGATCACGACCTCAACAGGTATACAAAACCTTGAAATTGACCCTTGAATCGAAAAGGGATTCTACTCATAGCACCAAATATATTTTTGGAGTAAAAATTATGACTTAATTGAAAGTGTGGCCTTGACAACTAATACTATTGCAAATAAGAAAACTTAAAAGTAACTCCTAAAATAAATTTATGATAAAAAATAAACAAATTGAAAAAATAACCAATGAAAAATGAAAAATAACTTGTTAAAATAAATAACAGTAACACTCATTTTTCTCAAAAACACAATTAAAAAAAATTGAAAAAAATAATTTAAAAAGTTATAAAAAAAAACTGAAAAATCTAGTAAAAAATAAAAAATTAACACCAAATTGAAAAAATAAAACTTTAAAAAATAAAACAAAAAACAAATAAAAGAGAGATTTAAA
>ML822887.1:34937-50968 GCA_009831015.1 Picea engelmannii
AAGAAACAACAACGACCATTTGATGATCTGAAGCATCACTTGGGTTCAGGTCCAGTAATCACCTTTCCTGATATGCAATAACTATTCGAGATTGAGACTGATGCATCCGACTTTGTTGTAGGTGCAGTTCTCACTTAGAGCAGTCATCTGGTGGCATACCATAGCGAGACACTCTCAGATGCAGTCCATAAATACCCCACCTATGACAAGGAAATGTATTCCATTGTACAAGCATGTCATCAATGGAAACATTACATTCTAGGAAAGGAGACGATAATTCACACTGATCACAAGCCTCTGCAGTTCATACAAACACAGGGGAAGTTCCAAAATGACTGCCATCAAAAGTGGTCCACCTACCTCCAACAGTTTCATCTCAACATCGAGTATAATATAAGGGACCACAAATCATGTCACTGACTACCTTAGTGAACCTTTCATGGATGCACTCACCATTGTGTTCCATTCCTATGGACATGAGGCATCTGAGTGGCCCCAACTTTATCAGGAAGATCTATACTTCGCCACCACCTATCAAGTCTTGTGTAGAGGCGCGACTGTCACTGATTTTCACATTCAAGACAGACTGTTATCCCATATGGGCCATCTCTATGTTCCTTCAAGTGAGCATGCAAAGATGATTTGGGAATCCCACTACAGTCAAATGGCAGGACATTTTGGCGTAAATAAAATTGTGGTCATTCTAAAAAAACATTTTTATGGGCCATAACTTCAACATGATGTCCACAAGTATATCAAATATTGCATTGTTTGTGCAATTACCAAGCCAAACATCAATAAGAAAGGCTTATAGACCCCTCTTCCTACTCTCTAGAAGCCTTGGGAATCCATATCGATGGATTACATGTCTATCCTTTCATCCACCAAGAAAGGAAATGACTGTGTATTTTTTGTCATTGATTGGTTTTTGAAGATGGACATCCTCACAACCTACACGAAGCACATCACAGTGGTAGATACTGAAAATATCTTCTTCAAACAAGTGTGGGTCCACTTTGGTAAACCACAGACCATCATCTCCGACTGAGACAATAGGTTCCTCAACATGTTTTGGTCTATTCGTTGGTCATTGTTGTACACCAAGCTCACTAAATTCACTTCTTTCCACCCCCAAATAAACGGCCAAACAAAGGTCTTCAATCGGATGATTGTTCACATCCTACACATGTACAACTCTAAGCATTTGTATACATGGGAAGATAGTCTCCTCTATACTCAGCACAGTTACAACAGGTCTCTCAATAGCTGCATTGGACATAGCCCATTTCTAGAAGGGGTCGGGATTCCAACCCTTGGGTCCCATTGATATTTCACAACCTCTTTCCACCACACAGACAAACTCTTCCCATGTTCAATCTAGGACCGAAAAATCCACCAGATTCATTGAGTGACTTCAACAAATTTGCCAACAAGTCCATAAGATTTTGTAGAAAGACAATTCTATGTACAATAAATGTCATGATCAACATAGGGTACCACACCAGTTTTAGGTTGGAGACAAAGTATGGTTACATTTACAGAAGGAGCATCTTACAAGTCCTCATCGAAAGCTCCACCCACTTCGCTATGGGACTTACACTATCATCCAGGCTATGGATAGAAATTCTTTTGATCTCAACACTCCACCCTTCCTTGGATTACACCTAGTGTTCAATATGGACCTCCTTCAAGCATATTTTCCACCATTATTTGACACCTCATAGATTGTAGAACAAATGACACCAAAATATCTCAACCCTGATTGCATGGAACATGCATCCACTGATCATATAGTGGAAACACAGGTCCAAGGCACTCGCCAGTAGAGGATCCATATTTATTGAGTTGTCAAGGAAGGGAAACTCCTACACCAAGGAAAGTGGCTTACCCAGGGAAAAATTCAGCAAAAGTTTCCTCACCTAATGGGAGAAATCAACACAATGGAGACCATTAATTCCTAAATGGGTAGGACTAATCCAGGTGGATATTAGTGGCCACCCAACTATTCCAACTGGCTCCTCTTGATAGATTTTAGTTCAACACGTTCTTCTTTAATTATTTGTAATTGTGGGTTCTACACTTTCGGGACTGTCTGAAGCCATACACATATTCCAGCTGGATACTGGTGTCCTCCCATTTAATCCAACTGGATTATTTTGTATGTTTTTCTAACAGCACATATTTTTGTACTTATAGGTATTTTTTAGGGCCCTACACAATATTTTTTTGGCTTCCCACAGTCAAAATATAGTATGAGTCAACGTTTGATGATGCAATGTGTATTTTTAGAAAATAACTTTCCAATGGGATTTCACGCGCCTAAAATAGATGTCGTATGCAGAAGTTACGACCCTGGGAAGTTGAGGTACCAACTTAACCATAGGTGCCCACATAACGTTTGACGTTTCATCTCCTAGGGTTAGGTTTTTGGATGTTTAGGGGTTTGGAATTCATGAGTAATGTTAAAAAGGCATATCGAGCCTCACTGTAATCATTTCTACTCAAAATAATGCACGTAGTAACCACATCTCTTCTCAGAGATAGCTACCACAATTCGAGCATGTGTTTCAGTTCTGTAGTTTTATCGTTTAAGCCTAATTCATTTATTCAATAGAAAATATTGTTCAATGGATATATGTGTTGTTATTCATATCTCTATGTTTATTGTATTAAGTTTGTTAATCAATTCGTTCTACTCCAAAATCCGGATCATTCTTACATAACAACTACAATTCAAATTCAAACTCTAGAAGTTCACAACTACAATTATGCATTTTTCTTTTAGACACATCAAATTGAAAAACCTCTACAACTAAATTTGACTCATAGAAGAGTATAGGCCGACACTTTTTCATTCTCAAAGTCATCTATAATCATGTTTAAAGTCCTATTTATACTTTTAATCTCATAGTACCAAAATCCCCTTTCTCTTAGTTCTCAACATATTTAAAACCAACAACATAGATTTTGGGAAATCAGGGACGAATTCCATGCCAACTTCTAGACAGATTCTTGGAAACAACTCCCTAGTATTGAAATACAATACAATGTTCCTCCAAAAGGAAACAAAAAGGTTAAAGATTTATAGGTAACAACAAATCAACAAAATTTCAGGAAATGGCAGCCACTTCAAGGCCAGCTTCTACATCTTCCAATAGAAAGTAGAACAAGCATCAAACAAGAAGTCCATAAATGGAGAATTTTCAGTTGTCAGGACCATGATAGGATCATATGGGGGAAATTTCCAAAAGGTTTCTTCGTAGATAAATAATCCTATCAACCTCTAATTCCTCCCTAGCCAGATCCATTGGATCCTATTTGGGCCAAACTTTGGTCTCTTAGAACTTGCCCCAAGATCTCAATCTCCATGTGGGAATTTCAACACATGGACATCTTAACTTTGGAAAACATTCTTAAAAGATTCTTCTCAGGACCGTTGCGTTGTTCCCTCTGTCAAAACCAATAGGAATCAATATATCACCTCCTTGAAAGTTTCCCTACCTCCAATCCTTTATGTGAAAATGTGGTGATTCTATGTTGATGTTATGATTGAGTTCATGGTAATTTCACCCAATCTCTAAAAACATGGGCCGACAATCCTTACCAGAACCATATACTCAACTGTCTCTAGCAACTAATCCCAGGCTTCCTTGTCCATAATATTTGGAAAGAGAACAATCAAAGAATATTAAAAAATAACTCTTACTCTGAAGACATCCTTTGGGAAACATGCAGAAAACAACTGCTGGAAATGATACATCTCTACCCTTGTTCTAACCCATACTTTAGGGCACCTCCAAATTAGGAAACAATAATCCACCTATGGGACATCACCTCATACCTCCATGTGGACCCTTCTCCAACTCCATATTCCCACACGAGGTCTCCCTCCCCTCAGTTTCTTCAAACTCAACTTTGATGGAGCCTCCAAAGGTAAGCTCAACCCTGTTGGTTTTGGAGGGTACTTCAAAGACAAATTTGGTGAAATTATCCAACTCTTCTATGGAGCTATAGGATATGACAACAACAATACAACAAAGCTCTCAGGTCTTCTCGAATGATTCTAAATTTCCTGTCAAAAAAATATTTTCCCTCTTATGGTTGAAGGTGACTCTCAACTCATCATCTCCATGGAAATTATTCTACAAAATGAATCTCAAAGAGAAAAAATTTCTCCCAACTAGAGATTATACCATGGACTTCATCATCTAGCTCAATTTATGGAATCTAAGGAATCCATTTCTTTCAACCATGTCCACCGAAAGGCCAACTCCCTAGCATAAAAAATTGTGAATGAAGGAATCATGGATAAATATGATCTATATCATTTCTCCTTGGATGAGTTTCCTAATCACCCTCTCAAAGGAGACTGTATCATAATTTCTCTCTGGTACTCTCAAAACCTGGATGCTAGTGATCTCCACCTGGAGAACTTCATGACGCTCTCTGAAAATCACTCCAATGGGCACAGTGACTCCACCACTCCCTCCCCGCATGAGCATTAAACCTCTTCTTGCCTCGAGGCGATGGTAATTGTCTTCGCCACCCACTCCAACTTAGATCCTGCAGAGACAAAGGACGATCGAACACATGCAAGGTATGTGGGAATTGAATTCCCTTCATATATGATTCTCTCCTTATGGAAATGGTCATTCTGACCCCCTTTGAGTCATTCTCAGGTTTTTGGCTCTGATCCTCATATTCGTAGCTCTAATCCTTGACTGGCACCTCTTATCCACCATAGTCAGTAGTGACCCTATCATCCATATGTAGTGGTGGATCACCCTCCTTTAACTATTGTCAATCCCACCTCGAAATCACTACACCCCTAGTCTAGGAAAAGCCGTGGAGGTCACGCATCCACAACAAATCCCCCGTCCATCATGGCTAACCAGGATGTTTATAACCACACAGTTCCAAATTATCTTCGGTAGTTGTTAGACAATTGGGAGGAATAATTAACCAACTCTATCCCGGATATTCGACGCACCCCCAGGAATCACATCAATAACTGGGTCGTGAAGTTCAAATTTAAATTCAAATTCTAGAAGTTCACAACTACAATTATGCATTCTTATTTTAGACACATCGGATTGAAAAACCTCTACAACTAAATTTGACTCATAGAAGAGTATAGGCCAACACTTTTTCATTCTCAAAGTCATCTATAATAATGTTCGAAGTCCTCTTTACACTTTTAATCTCATAGTACCAAAATCCCCTTTCTCTTAGCTCTCAACATATTTAAAACCAACAACATAGATTTTGGTAAATCAGGGACGAATTCCATGCCAACTTCTAGATAGACTCTTGGAAACAACTCCCTAGTCTTGAAATACAATACAATGTTCCTCCAAAAGGAAACAAAAAGGTCAAATATTTATGGGTAACAACAAATCAAAAAAATTTCAAGAAATGACAGCCGCTTCAAGGCCAGCTTCTACATCTTCCAGCAGAAAGTAGAACAAGCATCAAACAATAAGTCCATAAATGGAGAATTTGCATTTGTCAGTACCATGATAGGCTCATATGGGGGTAGTTTCCAAAAGGTTTCTTCATAGTCAAATAATCCTATCAACCTCTAATTCCCCCCCAACCAGATCCATTAGATCCTATTTGGGCCAAACTTTGGTCTCTTAGAACTTGCCCCAAGATCTCAATCTCCGTGTGGGAATTTCAACACATGCGCATCTTAACTTTAGACAACATTCTTAAAAGAGTCTTCTCGGGACCTTTGCGTTGTTCCCTCTATCGAAACCAAGAGGAATCAATATATCACCTCCTTGAAAGTTTCCCTACCTCCAATCCTTTATGTGAAAATGTGGTGATTCTATGTTGACGTTATGATTGAGTTTATGGTAATGTCACCCAATATCTAAAAACTTGGGCTGAAAATCCTTACCAGAACCATATACTCAATTGTCTCTCGTAGCTAATCCCAGGATTCCTTGTCCATAATATTTGGAAAGAGAACAATCAAAGACTATTCAAAAATAAATCTTCCTCTAAAGACATCCTTTGGGAAACATGCAAAAAACAACTGCTAGAAATGATACATCTCAGCCCTTGTTCTAACCCATACTTTAGGGCACCTCCAAATTAGAAAACAATACACTACCTATGGGACATCACCTCGTACCTCCATGTGGACCCTTCTCCAACTCCATATTCCCACATGAGGTCTCCCTCTAGTCCAGATCATTGGAGTCACCGACCCCTCAGTTTCTTCAAACTCAACTTTGATGGAGCCTCCAAAGGTAACCCCGACCCTGTTGGTTTTGGAGGGTACTTCATAGACAACTTTGGTGAAATTATCTAACTCTTCTATGGAGCTATAGGCTACAACAAAAACAATGAAACAAAAATCTCAGGTCTTCTCAAATGATTCTAAATTTCCGGTCAAAAATATAGTTTCCCTCTTATGGTTGAAGGCGACTCTCAACTCATCATCTCTTGGGAAATTATTCTACAAAATGGATCTCAAAGAGAAACAATTTCTCCCAACTGGAGATTATACCATGGACTTCATCATCTGGCTCAATTTATGGAATCTAAGGACTCCATTTCTTTCAACCATGTCCACTGAAAGGCCAACTCCCTAGCATAAAAAATTGTGAATGAAGGAATCATCGATAAATATGATCTAGATCATTTCTCCTTGGATGAGATTCCCAATCACTCTCTCAAACGAGACTATATCATAATTTCTCTCTAGTACTCTCGAAACCTGGATGCTGGTGATCTCCACCTGGAGAACATCATGACACTCTCTGAAAAGTGCTCCAATGGACACAATGACTCCACCTCTCCCTCCCTGCATGAGCATTAAACCTCTTCTTACCTCAAGGTGATGGTAATTGTCTTCACCACCCACTCCAACTTAGATCCTGCAGAGACAAAGGACAATGGAATGCATGCAAGGTATGTGGGAATTGAATGCCCTTTGTATATGCTTCTCTCCTTATGGAAATGGTCATTCTGACCCTCTTTGACTCATTCTCAGGTTTCTGGCTCTAATCCTCATATTCATAGCTGTAATCCTTGACTGACACCTCTTTTCCACCATAGTCAATAGTGACCCTGTCATCCATAGGTAGTGGTAGCTCACCCTCCTTTAACTGTTGTCAATGCCACCTTGAAATCACTCCACCCCCAATTTGGGAAAAGGTGGTCATGGAGGTCGCACATCCACAACAAATCCCCTGTCCATCATGGCTAACCAGGACATTTATGACCACATAGTTCCAAATTATCTTTTTTAGTTGTTAGACAATTGGGAGGAAGAATTAACCAACTCTATCTCGGCTACTCGACACACCCCCAGGCATCACATCAGTAACTGGGTCATGAAAAACCTCCTTTCTCCCTCCCTCCTCAGCCTCTCAGGGGTGTTTGTCCCGATCCCTTCCAACGCACCTCGCTCCCCCAGAGCCTGCTCTCCTCATCCATAGGTCCCCTCCAGTATCTCGGCTTCACTAGAGAACAAAGGAAATCCCATGGAAGAGGTTTATCTAGGTAAGAAAAGTGCACAAACGACTCCCTCCATCAAAAGCGATGGTCCATCAATCAAAGAACCAACCTCAGACAACACCATCTCTTCCAGTGATAGTTATTTAACTAGTTTCCCCGTTGTGGAAGAGATCCTTATAGACGACCCTCCAAGTGTTCCTCACAAGATTGTTTAATTCCAAACATCTTGTTTATTTTCATTTTAAAAATCTAGTTTAGTATATGTTTTCATGACAACAATTACAACATCAAATATTTTAAATTCTTTTTCTGAGTCTGGTTTCCTTTCAAAGGGCAGGCATGTTTGTGAGGCTTCACTAATACTAATTTCTCAACTTGGTTAGGGATCTTTTTCCAGGTTGTTACTGTCAAAATTATTGAACTAATATCCCCGTAACTCATCGTTCTTTTTTTTGCATATAATTTTACTGTATTTTTAATAGAATAATGTCGTAATTTACAAAAATATAAAACATATTTAAAATTAATAGATTGAAAGTTGGTTCATTAGATGAGAATCCAATCCTTTCATATTCCAATAAAATATTTACTATAAATTTGAAAAGAGTTAATTGTAATTAAAAAATAATATTTAACTCAAAATAATTATAAAACTTTGATAAGTAAAATGTATGCAAGATTTGAAAAAATGAAATCTAGGCATTAAAAATGGACCTTGGATGTATCAACATGCTTTAGGAAAATGAATGTCAATCTATACATAAGTACTCCACATGAATTCAAAGTGTATATGGATTAATTCAACATTTCCACAAAATTCATGTTCAAATTTTCACTAATTTTAGTAAAATGCATGTTCAAACTTTGTTACAATTTCAAACTAGTATTCTCATATTATATTGTTAAATGTTTATCATGATATAATTGAGTTGACCACGTGATTATATTTTCTATCAAATAAACATAAATTATTATTGTAGATAAAATATGAAAAATATACTCTCTTTGAAGAATGGCGAAAATTATTATTAATCTATCTTTCTATAAAAGTTATAAGCTCCTCAAATGGTCAATTTTCAATTTTTGACATTTCTAATGATTTTGGAGAAATGCACACCAATTAAAGTGTTGAATGTTGAGTTATTTTTATGACTTTTAAAGGATGCATATAAATGCTTTGTATCTTAAAATTTAGTTAGTACTCATGAAACATTATTATATAAAAAATAAACTTATTTAAGTGTAAAATCAAGTTTTATATGGGATACTTAAGATATTTGTGGATCATCATACATATATAGTTGGTTTGTAATTATTTTAATAACAAACTCAATTTTTAGGAATTAAAAATGATATATATAAATGTTATGTACTTTATAATTTTCTATCCTAAAATTTATTTAGGATTAGTGAAAAAATATTATACAGAAAATAAATTTATTTAAGTGTAAATTCAAGTTTAATATGGGATATTTATTTTAACCTAAGATGTATGTGGATTATCATATATATAATTTGTTTGTGATTATTTTAATAGCAAATTTATTTTTTAGGAAATAAAAATGATATATAAATGTAATGTAATTTAAAATTAAATATTTCTTCAAATCAAATATTATTAGATCTATGTATTTTTAGCATTTTTTTCATTTAAACTTATAACCCCCCTCTCTCTATATATATAATTATTAAATCAATTTTCTTTTTCGTTATAAATATAATGCATAATTCAAATATTTCATTTTTCAAAATTTCATTTTAAGAAAAAAAATATAAATGATATCTTTTCTACAATACAGATAGAATGTTCTTAAAGTGTGTGATAATGTGGAGGTTGACTTACACATGACCTTTTTGAAAGTGTATGAACTATTTCAATTATGTACAAGATTTTCACAATAAACCCATATCCTGGGTAAACATGATGTGGGTAAACATGATGAGTAATAGGTATCGTTTCTAATAATTTCACATTCATTTTTCATTATTTGTTTTTTAAAATTTGTTTTTTAATTTTTAAAGATAAAATGTAATTTAAAAATAATTGATTATTTAATTCAATGTTTTAGTGGACGTTAATTATCATCATTAAATATTATAATAATTATTAAATTTATTTACTCAACTAATTTTTTTTTTTAATTATTTAAAATTTAAAAAAAAAATTATAAACTAAAAAAACAATTATTTCAATAAAAAATAAAATAATAATAATTAAAATCGATTACTCATTTTAACTCAATGAATATCATTAAATTTACTTATTCAATTTATTTATTTTTTAAAAGTTGTTTTAAACCTCTAAAAACAAAAAGTAAAAAAAAATTCAATTAAAAAAAATAAAATAATAACCATTAAAATTAATTAATCAACTTCTTTACCTATTCAAGTGTTTAATTTATACAATTTCTATGTAATACTTCCACTTTTACGGCCAACTATCATTAAAATTTTCTTATATATTCATTCCACATAATTTATATTCAATAATCCTAAGAAAATAGTATTCCCTATTTAATAAGTATTAATTGTGCGGAAAGAAACCTAAAACCCACTCATTTCTCTTCAAAATGAAAAATACAACTCAATTGTTTCTCTTAATTACTATACAATTTAAATATGAGGAAAAATGGGAAAAACAATTTATCTTAATTATCATTTTTGGACGAGACCAATTATAAAGAAATAACTATAAAATTGTTATAAATAATTAACTATATTTTAAGTTAAAGAGATGAAATATTCATCCAAAGTAATTTTACATGTCGTATTGTTGTTTACATATACAATAAATTTAATTAATTTGTTATGTTATAGATTCATCTTACCTAGAGATATAGCAAGCTTCTAGAAGGATCAATACGTGGGAGGTGGAAACATTTAACCTTTCTTTATTTTTTTCACTTTAAAAACTTTGGATTTATCAAGCTTTTAGAGGGATTAAATCTCTCTAGGTGCAAACTTTTAACATTCCCTCAAATTTTTCACTCAAAAATAAGATTGCATCTAGATGGATTTGATCCAGATCCAGAGTTAAGATGATTTAGGTTTGTTTCTCTCTCTCTCTCTCTCTCTCTCTCTCTCTCTATATATATATATATATATATGGAGCCTACACAAATTTTTATTATTATAATTTAAATGTGTTACATTACATGAACATCTCCTCATACTAAGATACTTGTCTCAATCCAATAAAATATATTAAATTAAAGTAGGTAAAAAATTTAAAAATAAAATTAAAAATCAAACTCACTCATAAGAAAAAAGCAAAAAGATATATAAAACCAAAACCAAATGTTGGTGTGTTTATTAAGCTCACATAGTTGTTCTCAGTCTTTAGGAAGTTGTTGAAACTCGTTGGAGTGAGTCTCTCACATCCATGTAGATGCTTCCTAGATTGGTGTGAGGTTAAGATATTTCCTCAATGGATAGATTTGATAAAATGAGAAGAATAGAATACAGAGAAAGAGTATATCAGAAATAGTATTCGGTATATTGAGTATGTGAGAAAAGAGTACATGAGAAAAGGGAAAAAAAGCTGAGTTAAATAGGCTCAAGCAAATCAAGAACATAAAGAACCGAGTGTACAATTGTCCAGGATAGCTAGTAGTGTACAGTCAGACTATTGAGGTTACATTATATTTAACACTCCCTCTTAAAATCAACAGTTACAAACATCAACACTGATAATTCCCAAGTGTTGTCTCTGAAGATTAAAAATGGATTTTCCTAGTGTCTTTTTAAAAATATCTGCGATTTGATCTCGTGAGCTACATAATTTAAGTGCAATGCCACCATTATTGACTAGCTCATGAATGAAGTGAAAACGCATTTCAATGTGTTTACTTTTCTTGTGAAACACATGGTTTTCGAATAAAGATATTGCTGAGGTGTTGTCACAGAAGATAGGAGTTGGCTCCTTTTATGCACGCGACATATATTTCAATATTCTTCTCAGCCACATAGCTGGACAGGAAGCTAAGGTAGAAGCAACATACTCTGTCTCTGCATAAGATATGGATACAATTGTCTTCTTATTTGATGCCCATGAAATCAGGTTCGTGCCTAGGTGAAAATCATGTCCTGAGGTGCTTTTTCTATCATCTAGGTTGCCTGCAAAATCATTGTCTGTGTAGCTAGAGAGATGATTATCATCAGAACGAGTGTACCATAGGGAAAAATTGAGAGTGCTTGCAACATATCTCAGAATCCTTTTCTCCATCTTCTAGTGAGAATATTTGGAGGATTCCATGAATCTGGAAACAAAGTTGGTTGCATACATAATATCAGGCCTAGTTGTTGTAAGATACAACAAACTACCTACTAAACTTTTGTACAGGGTGGAGTCCACTATAGGTCCTTCATCTTGCTTGCTCAATTTTGTGCCTAGGGGTATAGGGGTTTTTGTTGGATTGCAATCTTCTATGCAGAAGTCTTTGATGATGTCTACTACATACTTTTGCTAAGAGACAAAAATGCCTTTGGTTGATTGATCAACCTCAATTCCCAAACAATATTTCATTATGCCAAGATCTGTCATCTCAAACTCAGATTGCATGGCATGTTTAAAACTGGTTAGCTCAATATTTCTAGTATATATCATGTCATCAACATATAGACATACAATCAGGGATGATTTTAAGCATGGAAATTTATTTTAAAATTTAGAAACCTTGGTGAATCTTACTAATCCTTCATATGCTAACTATAAATGATTGGTGATTTTTTGTAAAAATATTCAAATTTCTAAGTATTTTATATAGTTTTTATAAAATTTTGGCGATTTCTAAGGTAAGATAATTTTATCCTATAGAATTTGGGCAAATCGTTTTTAAAATAGTGAATCTTGTTTTCGGAAAAACCATGGAAAATTATCCCATGAGCGAAATTTGGCCGCTAAAATCATCCCAGCATACAATTAGAATTTTATCGTGCTGATCTATTTTGGTGTATAAAGTTGGTTCATTTTGGCTTCTGCTGAAGCCACTTTTGATCAGGTAAGTGTTAATTATGTTGTACCAAGCTCTTGGATATTATTTTAATCCATACAAGGATTTCTTCAACCGATACACTTTGGCTGACTGCTCTTGGAATTCAAATCTAGGTGGTTGATCGACATAAACTTCTTCTTCTAAGAAACCATTCAGGAAAGATGACATGACATCCATATGGTATAATTTCCATTTGTGTTGGGATGCTATGGCCAAGAGAGTCCTTACAATGTCTAATACTTCTACTGGAGGAAAAGTTTCACCATAATCAGTACCGGTTGTTGTGAGAATCCTTTGGCAACAAGTATTTCCTTGTGCTTTTCAATCTGTCCATTTTCATTGAGTTTAGTTTTGTAAATCTACTTGACACCAATACTCTTCTTGTGTCTGGGTAGATCAACAAGATCCCATGTCTTGTTCTTCTCACTGGAGTCAATCTCTTGGTTCATGGCTTAAACCCAATGTGGCTCCTTATTTGTTTCTTTAAAAGATGTAGGTTGACATGACATTAATGCAAAAAGATTGTATTTTTCAATGTCATCCAACTACTCATGGATTTATCTCAAAATTTGAGTTCTCTGATTTTGAAGTTTAGAGGATGAGTCTCTGCTTGAAGTTGAGTTATCCTGAGAATTTTTAGAATGTCCTTGTACCTACAGTCTTGGAAGAGCAAGCTGATGTGTTTGTTGTCCTGAATTCTCTATGTCTTTAGGAAGTGACATCAATGGATCATGATTGTCCATTTGTTGATTTTCAAACTCGTTCTAGGACTGATTTTCAAAAAAAATTACATCTCTGTTGAGGATTAGTTTCTTTGAAATTGGATTGTAGAGTCTATAGGCCTTGGATGTTTCATTATAACTAGTAAAGATGCATTTCTCACTTCTATCATCAAGTTTCTTCCTCAATTCAGAAGGGATGTGAGTGTATGTTATGCATCCAAATGTCATTAGATGAGCAACATTTATCTTTGTCCCACTCCATGCTTTTTAGGGACCTTCATCTTGAGACTAGTGGTTGGAGATCTATTCAGGAGATAAGCTAAGAATGCTACTAATTCGACCTAGAATGTATTTGACAGACATTTCTCTTTGAGAAGGCTTCTTGCCATGTTCATTATTGTCTGAATTTTCCTTTTAGCCACTCCATTTTGTTGTGGAGTATACCTAGTTGTAGTTTGCATGATGATGCCTTATAATTTGCAGAAATTTGCAAATTATTTGGAGTTGTATTCTCCTCCTTCATCTGACCTGATTGCTTTTACATATTTGCCACTCTGTTTTCCATCTTTAGCTTTGAATTCTTTGAACTTTGCAAAAGTTTCACACTTGTGTTTGAGAAAGTAGATCCAAATTTTCCTGCTAAATTCATCAATAAACATTAGAAAATAAATGCTACCACCTATTGAATCTATTTGCATTGGTCCACATAGGTCAATGTGCACTAGTTCTAAGTGTTGTTTGGCTTGAGTGGAGAACTATGGAAAACTAGTTCTCTTATGTTTTCCTAGAATGCAAGACTCACATGGGGGATTTTCCTCTTTAAAAATAGAGAGACCTTTGACCATGGAGTTCTTCTATACAAGACTTAGGCTCTGAAAGGGTAGATGCCCAAATCATGTATGCCAATCTAAGGTTTCATTTGGGGTGGATGCACTTTGTGCATATAATTTGATCATATTTGCAGTTCTGAGGGTCAGGGGAAACATCCTATTTTGACTCATGTGGATTTCAGAAATCAATTTTCTGTTGGGGTTTTTATCATATATCCTTCATGATGCTCCTTCAAAAAGTACATTATAGCCATGCTCAATGAGTTGTCCCACACTTAGCAAATTATGTTTCAGATCTGGAAGATGATAGACATTGTTTATGTCTTTCTTTACATTTTGTTTAGTAAGAATAGGTAGAGTTCATTTTCCTTGAACTTTGACTAAGGAATCATTTCCAAGTGTAATATGAGAGGAAATTGAAGAATCAATTCATGAAAGTAAATCTTTGTTAACTATCATGTGATTGCTGCAACTACTCTCCAACAACCAAAGATCTTTATGTTGTTCTTCATTCTTGTGACATGAGAGAAACATACATTTCGAGGTTTATCTTGTATGATTTGAGACATGTGCTCCACTTGAGAGATGATCTACTTGCTTCATCCATCATTCAGATTCATAGTGTCCAAACTTTTTGCAGTAATAGCATTGTATGCTACATTTTTCATATGATCTTCTCCGTCTGCCTCTTTGAGGCTGGAAATTCTGATTTTGGTTCTGTTGTTTGTGACCTCCACTTGAGTGATGGTTACTAGTAATGCTCCCTCTCCCTTGGTGACCTTTGCCTCTTCCTATGCCTCTCCCTCTATTGAAGGAGAATTGAGTTTTGAAGGCATTTGCGATTGAGTCATCTATGAGATGCAGTATGGTCTTGTGTGTCAACAGGCAACCCATTAGTTTATCTGTTGAAAATTTTGACAGATCCTTGGATTCAAGGATTGATGTAATGCCCATTTCGAATTTCTTTGGTAAACTTCTGAGGACTTTCTCAACAATTCGTTGATCAAGGATGGCTTCACCATTCAATCTGATCTAGTTTATGATTACCATGACTCTGGTCATAAATTGATCAACATTTTCAGACTTTGTCAATTTTAAATTCTCAAAGTGTGTCCTCAAGGTATGGAGTTTGACTGTTTTGACCCTGTCATTTCCTTGGTAGGCGGATTTAAGGATATCCTAGGCCTGTTTTGAAGTAAAAACACCGGTGATTTTAGAGAAAATCGAGTTATCCACTGAATTTTGAATCCATAATTTGTCTTTATTCTCTTTGTTCCTCTGTGTTGCCTAAGCAGTTCTCTATTGGTTGGTCATGGCAACAAGTTCTGTTGGATATAGTTCCACATATCCAAGATCCAATGGATCCCAACACTCTTGTTCTTGTAATAAGGATTTCATTCTAAGAGACCAAAACTCATAATTCTTTCTAAGAAGAATTGGTCCTTGAGTTGGTCTTAAATTGCTCGAGGTGGCCATCTTTGAAGAAGAAAAAAATAAATAAACAACAAAAAATTGTTTAAAGATTTGCATGCTTACCTATTTTCGATGCGTAAAACGAGGTCTTTGAAGTTCTTGTAGTGACTTCAGACCAAAAAACGTGGTGCAGACCACTTCTTTGACTTCGATCTGAGCCATGTTCTTGTGAAACTGTAGCCCCTCTTTTGGCAGAATCGGGTTCTCTGAGTTTACTCGAGAGCCAAAAAAAATTTGATCTTTATCTTCTCATGTGATCATGGGATGAAAAACCAGGTGCTTCGGGCTTTCGGGCTTCCGGCATTTTCACGCTGAGAATATCAATGCCCTCGAATAGTCGAATTTCTAAATCACAAATTTTCTTCAAAGATCAATGATCCTCATTGATTTGAGATCGACTACCACAATTTCTTTAGAATATCATGCCTTCGATCGACGATTGCGATCAAATCATGAATTTGCGTATCGAGGATCTGGGACTATTGGGGATTTGCGATGTAGTTTATCTCCCTTCACCCGATACCCAAAATGTTGATAACCAC
>ML822887.1:52339-75065 GCA_009831015.1 Picea engelmannii
TGTGTTAAGGAAATCCTTTCATGCCTTTCTTTGTCTACGCCCTCTTTTTTCTTCGCTAGGGTTTGTATTCCTTCTTTCTGGTTGAATGCTCCACTGCCTCTAAAGCTAGACACGGTGCAGATCCATGCTCTACAACTCCAGATCTGTGGACTCTTTATGAATCTGTGAAGTGGCGATATTATCCTCTGCCTTCGACAATGGAGGCTTTGGTCGCGAGTTGAATTTCGATTCTCAGGCCAACGTCGTGTCCTCCATATCAGCGACAACGTTATATTCTGGTTCTATGACTTTCTTATCTCAACGATCTCTACGTCCTATTCGTTGTCTTTCTCACACAGAGATTCCTTTTACGGTGGAAATGATGAAAAGAGTGTCCTGCTTCTAGTGCGATTGCAATTATCAAGATTTCTCCTCCCAATGTGATTGAAGGTGTCGATATTTCTCCTACATACGTTATTGAACCTGCGCTGGATGTTTTTCTTTGGTTTTCTAGGGTTACTCCTGATTGGAATTTGAGTGACATGATCTCCTTTGACATTTGTGGATTGTTTTATTTTTTTTCTGTGGTCCATTTTCTGTTTGAAATCTGTATCTTCACACAGATCTCCACAATCGGTGCATCGTTTGCAACCTTTCCTTCCTTCGTTGCAGGAAAAAGTGTATCCTTAACTCGTTTATCCCACTCCTTGGAAAATATATCTCCACAAACGCCCAACTCACTGACTTTCTCTTCCGACTCGGTTTCTTGTTGACGATCACCGGTGAGAGCGCATTATTGAAGAGAGCAGGCTCCTATTTATTGAGGGAGGCCCACGCGGAATGGGGGCGTGCCTCAATTTGTACAAGTTTCAATTACCCAGATTTAAACTTAGGTTGCTTTGTTTGAGATCTTTTCTCTTCAGCTTGAAATTTTGTTATTTTCGTACCGCTGAAGCAATAGCGTTCTATTTCTTTGAGGTGTAGGCTATAGGTTGATTTTTGTTTTGTTTAGATATGGTTTCCCGAGGACTTTTGCTTCGTCGGGCTTGAGATCCATTGTTGTTTTTAACCTTACCTTGGATGTCAAAGAAGCCTACTTTCTCATCTGAAACTATTTGCAATTTTTTAGTATCTCAGAAGTAAATCGTCGGTGTTGAGATAACATCCAAAGGAGGTTTTCCAAAGGTATTCATCCATGCAGCTAATGATGATTTCATGGAGGAAACCTGTGATTCCAATTCTTATTTAAACTATGAGAACTCATAATCTGATTCTGGCAAAGTTAACAATTATGGGCAATGGCGATTGTTTATTGCAGATGATGCTCAATCCAGTACCAGTAATTCCAGTTGTGTCGAAGATTCTTTTGATATGGCGTTCCCAGATTGGTCTTTCTAGGGATGTCTATATTTCAGCTCAGTGTTGAGTATGAAGAGAAGAACTGCAACCTTTTCTAATGGGGCTCATAATAGCAAGGATCTTGTTGGTTCCTTCGGCAAACTCACTTCTATACTCGCGGGCATTTCCCGCCTCCACACCCTACGAGATTTCATGGAGTCGGCCTTTATTTGTATGTAAACGAGTTAATGTTTTTATTTGGAGGTTCATGGCATAATCTCTACCAACTTATTGTATGTTGGAGGATATAGGTAGTATATTTTCCTTAAACTCTTCAATAAAGCCTCCATTTTGTGTGCATTGAAAAGAGCATTTCTTTCTTTTTCACGCTTTTTTTTTTATTGGGTTGTAGTAATTAAGAGAATTGATTCCTCACTTGTACATGGGTATTTAACATGGCTTTCCTTTCGAGGATTCGTCTTGAGGATTGTTGTCTCTGATGGTTATTTATGGTATCTTTCGTTCTGCACCATTGGGTAGTAGATTTTCTACATTTTTCTCCAT
The DNA here is from genome assembly GCA_009831015.1 of Picea engelmannii. NCBI lineage: Eukaryota > Viridiplantae > Streptophyta > Pinopsida > Pinales > Pinaceae > Picea > Picea engelmannii. Next base: position 54,221 of record ML822887.1, read on the forward strand.
CTACTTCTTTGTTTCAGAATCTCTTGGAGATCGCCACTTTGGAGTATTTCTTTCTTAGGTTGTTTTTCATTTTTCCACCTCTAACTTGTACTCCATACATTAGTCATTAGTTGTGACATTCATTGCCATCATTTTTTCCAAACAATTCAACATTGTGGGGTGATGTTTTGCAATGCTTCATTGGGTGATTTTTTACTCACCATTTTCGATTGAGATCAGTGATCCTTCTACACAACACTAATTCATATATTGACTTGCAGCGGCTAGTGACCCACGCACTATGGTGTGATGGATTGACTTCCATAAGGACACTCGATTTATGATGTTTTTATTGACTACCTCATCTAGATTTTTGAATTGGGATTCATTTTAGAGGACCAGTCTCTTTACTTGAGAAGTTTGAATTGTGGATTTCTACTGGATCTTTGATGGCAATGACAGTTTTGGGTTCTTGGCTCTCTTTTTCAGAGTCTTGGTCATACTTCCTGATTGGAGCTTTAACCTCCGCAGGGGTAATGCTCTTACTTTTCAGTGTATCTCTTTGGGATCTTCTTCATCTTCAACTCCAATGAGCTTTAACCTCCGCAGGGGTAATGCTCTTACTTTTTAGTGCATCTCTTTGGGATCTTCTTCATCTTCAACTCCAATGTCATTTTCAATGGTAACATTTATCTCTCTTTTGGAGAGGATCTTTTTCCTATGGGTTTTTCTTCTTTTCTTCATTTATGAGAGTTTGTACATGGGTGTCTTATCAAGTCTAGTTGTGAGGACCCATCTTTATTCTTATTGGTGTGAGGTTGAAATATTTCCTCAACGGGTAGATCAAAGCAATTATCTTATCTTGAGACTAAGCTTGTGTATTTATATTTACTCTATTTTTTGTGTTTAATGAATAGAGCTCTTACACCTTCTTGCTTTGTGCATAATAATATCCACTCTCACATTTTTCAATACCAAATTCACTATGTGAGATAATAGAGAACTAAATTTATTCCTCTATGTATGGAACAAGATTAGTTATAACTAATAGCCATATATTACGCGATACTAATTATATCAGTACGCATACTTATTAGTCCCTGTCGTAGGCATAGAGGGACTATAGTGATCGATAAAACGTTGATTTCATATTGGTTTGTCCTTTGACCGAAAATATTTGCAGAATACTTATTGTTGGAGCTATGGAATTAAAAGCATATATTTTTATATATTAAAAAGTAACATATATGTACTGATCTGATTGGCTAAGAGATTGGAGGTCTTATTGTCGGCTTCGCTATTCTCAATGCAGTGTATGACAACATATCCAAACTTTTTTCTAGTAGACAGTATGTTTTAATCATATATTTTTCTTGTATATTGCTTGAAGGTCGATTAATGCTACCATTAGTTCAAAAGTTTGTATTAGCATTTTTCTCCTACCCAAATATATATGTCAGTTTTGATATGTACTAAGCATATTAAAATGTTTTCATATCCAAGATTTGTATATTTCTTGAAATTTATTGACACTTATTCCGAGATGCCTCAACAAGCCTCACAGCATAAATGTTTACATGACACGAGATTCTCCATCACCCCTGACAACTTAAATGTTTGCATATTGTGAGGTCCTTAGACAGCTTGAGAGTCTTAAATGTTTATGTAAATACGATTCTTGGAGTACATACCAGTTCAATAGCCATTGTATGTTTCATCCTTGTTCTTCCATTGAAGCTACATACAATGTTTACTAGTTCAGTGACTACTTCTTATTTGCTAGTTTGTTGGGTGCTACCATTGTATGTTTCATCCTCGTAATCGTTGAAGCCAGATACATTATTTACTGGTTCGGTGAGTGGTTCTTCTTCGGTGGTTTATCAGTCACTGTTTTTTGTTGTTTCTCTCATGATTCGACCTATGCTTCTGCATTTCATCGTTTCGGAGTAAGTTTCTATGCCATAGTTTCATTTTGTATTCCTTGTTTGTTGTTCAGTGTTTGCAATTTGCAAGTAAAAATGTTTGATTATTTGTAGTCGCATGTTCCATGTATGTTTCGGGTTCCTTTTCTGCTTCGGTTGTAGTTTGGTAATCATTGGAGATACATAGGTTGTTTACTAGGTCAGTGGATTTTGTTGGTTCGTTGGTTCCTGGGTTGCTAGTTCTGTTTGTTTTCCTGGGGTTTGTGCTTTGGGGCCCTGGGGGTGTAGTTCAGCCTCTTTGTGCTTTCTCGCTGGTTTGGTCCTTGCTAGTTTCTTTTCTTTGATTCGGTCTTGCAGGGTTGGGGTGCAGCGACGGTGGTTGGAGATTTTCTTTTTACTTTTTTTTTGGATTGTTATTTTTTTGGGGGGGGGGCGCTTTACGGTGTTCATCCCCTACACCCACCAGTCAATCTACAGTTGTGTTATTTTCCATTTTTGCAGAGGCCTCTATCTGTATTTGTGTGAGATTTTCCTGGTGCTTGACTCCTTCCATGAAATAAAGTAGTTTCATACAAAATTGTTGGAGGATTACATGTGAAGTCACAATATCGACTATTTTTTTGTTGGGATAAAGCATATGTATGCACCCTACATTTATAGAGCATGTATGGTCAGATGTGCAGATATGATATGACATGTTATTTCTCCTCTACATAGACTTTTTTGCACATGATACAATTTGTGTTGTTCTTGAGATATGATATGTGCAACAAAGATTCTTCAAGATTATATTTTCATGTCTAGAAGCATGTCTGGGTAGTTTGCCATGGAAAAATGAGAACTTGTAACGTGGGCACAACAGTATTTGTAGAGGATAAAGAACATGGTTAAAGGGAATATCTGGATGAATTTCCATGGAAAACCATAAATCATTTAGCTGCGGCCCTACAATTGCATGATATTTTATGCCTTGTAATATATTTTGGCCAAGGAAAAAAAGCTAGACATTTACACCCATGGATAGAGAAGAGAAAAGGTTCATGTTTCTTCCTTTTTAAACTGTTCGTTGAGTCGATTTTGTTGTATCTGCATATTGCTTGTTCTCCAGTGAATACTAGCTTCCATTGATGTACATTGAATTTTTTGGGTTCCCACATTGAAACAAATAGATTAGCTAGAGAAAAAGAGGGAATCCTGACTACATTGACTCAAGAGGATATAGAAGGTGCATGCTTGTACCATTGTTTCATATTGTGTTGTTTTGTATTTCATTTATGGTTTTTATATGTGTTAAACTAGTTGTGTGCCTTCCTACATGGTAAGTTATCTTGGTTACACACGTTCCTTCCTGCATACTAAGCTAGTTTATGTCCATTGTGTTTTCATTGCGTTGTTGCATTTAAAGAAACATAATCATTGGACAAGATGAAGGACTCTTTGGTAGGTAAATAGACCTTTTTATTTTTCTTTTAGATGTATGTTTTCATACTAACTTGCCTTCGTCTTGATTGCATATTCAACATTGTTTCCTTGGAAAAAATAGGTTGCTTGGATAGGGAGATGAATTTTTTTGTACAACAACATAGGGTTCTATCGTACAATCTTCTAAAAGGTATACCAAGTGTGCTGGTAAATTAAATATACAAACCGGGAGGGAGAATATAATATTAGATATGAAAATGATGAATTCACAGTAATGCGCCTTTTTGTGCTCCCTGTTTCTACTTTTTCCATTTTCTATTATCCCTTTTGTTTTCTAATTCATCTGCTTAGTGTGGTTTCTGAAAATTCCCTAGTGCACCGGTTGGTAGACTAACGGACTGACATATGTGGTCGTTATTCTACCTTATTCCATAGTTACTCACTTTGTCAATTGCAGCTGCCAGGCTGGCAGGTTGAAGATTTATCCCCTGGCTTTTGGGGGTCTGTGATATACACATTGGCCATGGTGACCTGCGGTTACTCCATGTTTACTGTTAAACATTTGTCCAGTTAAAAAAATAAGATGCATACAATTTTACAGTTATTTCGTCCTTCCGATGGACAATATACAATGCATATATTTGTTTACTCTTGATGTTCATCTCCACATGCTTGCATTAGCAAAAAGTTGGACTGGTGAGATGGCCATGAGCAGTCAGTCATCCTAGACATCAACAGACCGACAAGGCCAAATGTAAAGATGCATATGTTGTGCTCTTACTATGTTTATTGAAAAAATTTCATGGGCTATATATTCATCTATGGCATGGCAGTTATAATGATTCTATTTGCAATACATGGTTTCCATCTCGCAAGAAGTATCAACAAGTACAAGCAAAATGTTGAATGTGTTGCATGTTCCACAGACCAAGAGGTGTGGTTGTGAAACTGTGGCTCCATAGTTCATCAATACTATTCACATACTTGTAGCACAATACCATTCACTTTAGTTTTCCTATTCAAAAAAATGTCATCAAGTCTAGAGTGGTGACATCCAAAGTAGTGTCAATAGAGGGATTGAACAACCACCAAACTGGACAATTGTTCATCGAGGACATAATGGTTGTCTATACCACCTACTTGGATAAGACAAACAAAAGTAGATCCATTATGCGTGCTGATATGACAGACAAGGACGGCATGATGATAGTCACACTCACTGTTCCTCCACAACTAGTCCAAAAACATGTAGAAAATATATTTCCATGTAATGCGATATCCATTACAAATTTTAATGTATTTCCCAAAACAATATATGACCGTCATGATTGCGATCGAATTATTTTTCTCAATGAAACAAGTATTGTGGAAAAATTTCCTATTATTTGTTCATAATATCGCTTCCTYCCGGACTCGACTATTAGAAAGCTTGCATAGAGCACTGATATTTACCCAATCARAATGATTGGAGCTGCTGTGACACTAGCGAGAAAATTTGGGTCGCAACACATTATCCATATAAAGGATGGATAGTCAGACAACGRCAAGGTAATGGTACCACATTTCATATTCAGTTTTGTTCTTAACTTTCACATCTGCATATATGTGGGATAAGTAAAACAAATATTTCACTGTTTCATGTTGCAGCTACAATTGTTCGATATGTATTCAAATTTGTTTTCGTCAATGGAATAACAATTGCATAGAGGGAAGATTCCACTTATGTTGTTCAAAAATATAACAAAGAAAAAGGATGCTAGAGAAAGGATCTTTTGGACAACCCAGGAAATGTTTGTAACAGAGTTGCGAGCAGATATAGTAGAGGATCTGGAGAAACTAACTATATCTACAATTGTTGTGCATATACATCCACAAAATCATCCTCACTTTGCTTATAGAAATAGCCTTCAACAAATTTCTGCACCTGTTTACTTTTTCTTTTTTGTTTTATAGGGGAGAGGGGGATGCAGTTGTGTATTATATTGTTCAATGTATTAATCCCTTTGCTCGCATTGTCAGGTTGAAGGTCTTTTAGTTTCAACCAATGTGTACTTGACCCCCTTTGAGCCTATATGTGAAAAATTCAATTCCGCTATTTTTTCTTCATCTTTGATAAGTGATGATACGATTGATTATCTATGATGTGATGAAAAATGTCCATATATTTATGGAAATTGCATCAATGGTGTTATCTGAACCATGGGCAACACAACTGTGAAGTGTTCAATTAGGCAGCCTCTATTACAAAATGTGCTTCCTGAATTGGCAGATTTTTTGTATGAAACGTATTTACACAAAAAGGCAAAAAAAATATTTGCATATCAGCTGAAGAAGGGAAAAAAAAATATTAAATCAAACTTTGGGAGGAAAAAAAATACCTCATGTCTCTCTGTAATATTTTTTCAACATCCAGATGAATTTTCATTTGAAGAGAAAAGGAATTTGTTGACGTCTTTTCTTTGTGTATAAAATTGTTTGGTGTAAAGGTCGATGGGTTCAGCTCAATGGAACCTTCTGGAAACTTTCTTCTGGGTCGTATAAACTATGGTTGGTTCTTGTTTATTTGGTTTGTCGGTCAATTTGTATACCATGGAACTCCAACTCTTCTTTGGAGGATAGGAAACAATAAATTCGAATTTTTTTGGCCCGATAGCATGCAGATCTGCCTAATAATTTCTATGGTGATGTGACGCAAATGTATTATGTGACTTGTTTTGGAAAATTTCCTTGATCAATGAACTTGGCCAAATTATTGTTATGAAATAATTTGAAATCAACGAATATATAGTGTGCAGAGTGCAACTGTCCTATCATACCAACAAGAGGCTCTTAAAATTCAAATTGATCATTGTTTTCACAATTTTTTCTTATTCGATGAACTTGGTAAAATTAATATCCTCGAATAATTTGAAATCAATGAATAAATACTGTGTGGAGTGCAATTGTGGTATCATATGAACAAGAGGGCCTTAAAATTCAAATTGGTCCTTGTTATGCTTGCGGTGATAGAATTTTACAAATAAATTCTTGTGCTTCCTTCATTTTTTTAAAAATAAACGATTTAACATCCTTTAATAATTTAATGTATTTACTTGTACGATAACAATAGTTAATATTAATATTTTAGTATCTGAAAATAATGTTTTTAGCTGAAGTTAGATAGGATGAACATTGCTAAACAATTGAAATCTTGAACTCGCCAAACATGGAATCCACAAGTCCACCTGTTAATTTGTATATCACGGAAGTGAGGGTGGTATTTGCAGGACACCGAACAAAAGAGGTTCAAATTTCATCCCGCCATGCCGAGAACCCGCGATCCAAAAAGTTCCCAAGTATGGAATGACGGATCCGCATATGCTCTATAAAATCTCTTGTCCATACTTTCTAAAAGTACATGTTTGCTATGTATTGCTCGTTTGTTGAAAAAAATTTATATCAGTTGCCCGACCAGATTGTACAAACTTTCTCATATAATTAAATTCTGCAATAGCAAAAATTATTATTAATAATTTAGTGTTGAAAATCATGTTTTTAGATATCTTAGATAGTTGATAGGGATTAGTATCTGTAAACAATGGCCTCAAGTCCATATGTCAATCTGTATATCGCGGAACTCCAAGGGCTATTCAGAGGACAAAGAACATTGAAAACTGCACTATTGAGCGACATAACCCATAGGTCTATTTGTTAATTTGTAAATCGTGCAGATGTGCCTAGTGTTTGTACAACACAGAACAATAGAAGCCCAATTTTCAGCTTGCGAGCCCCACAGACCCGATCAAAAAAAATTGCTAGATATGAAATCCATACCGGATCGCTACGGGACAATAAAAATGCAATGTTCAGCCAACCAGATCGAGTCCACCTATCCACTTATATATTGCGGAAGTCTGTGCGCTATTTGTAGGAGAAAGAACAATGGAGACTCTATTGTCGGCCCTCTAGGCCGCAAACCAAAAAATGCCTAGGTATGGAATGCGGGATCCACATATGCTGTATAAAATCTCATTTCATAGTCTATATAGAGACAATGTCCACAAATTCGAGTGTCAATTTTTATATCACGGAAGTATAGGTGCTATTCGTAGGAATCAAAACAATAGATACTTAATTTTCAGCCTGCCAGGTCACGAACCCGAAATCCAAAAAGTGCCCAAGTATGGAATGAGGGCTCTGCATATGTTCTAGAACAATATTTTGTACAATGCGGAACAATAGATGCCCAATTTTCACTCTGCCAACCCCAGAGCTCCCGATAAAAAAAATTTCTAAATATGGAATTCATATGGGATCTCCGCATATGTTGTATAAAACCTCATTCCATACTTATTTAGAGACTATGTCCACAATTCCGCGTGTCAATTTGCATATTGCGGAAGTCTAGGTGCTAGTTGTTGGACACAAAACAATAAATACTTAATTAAAGCCTTCCAGGTCGCGAACTTGCGATCCAAAAAGTGTCAAAGTATGGAATGAGGTATCCACATATGGTCTATAAAAAAAAAATTGTAAAGCGCGAAACAATAGACACCCAATTTCTAGCTCCCTAGGCCCAGATCCTCCGATAAAAAACAAAAACGCTAAATTTGAAATTCATATGGGATCACTACGAGACAATAAAAGTGAAATGTTCAATTAGCCGTCCCAAATCAACCAATCAATTTGTATATCGCGGAAGTCACGGTGCTACTTGTAGGAGACAGAACAATACAAACTCTATTTTTTGTGCACCAACCCGCGAACGTGCGATCCAAAAATTACCTAAGTATGGAATGATGGATCTGCATATGCTATATAAAATCTCATTCCATACTTTATATAGAGACTATGTCCAAAATTCCACGTGTCAATTTGTATATCTCAGAATTCTAGGTGGTATTTGTAGGACAAGGGACAATAGATACTTAATTTTCAGTCCACCAGGTCCCGAACCCACGATACAAAAAGTGCTCAAGTATGGAATGATGGATCCTTATATGGTCTAAAACACTATCAATTTGTATATCATGGAATTATGGGTGCTATTTGTAGGAGACAAAAGAATAAAGACTCTATTTTCGGTCCGCCTGACCGTGAGCCCGCGATCCAAAAAATACCTAAGTATGGAATGAGGGATCTGCATATGCTATATAAAATCTCATTCCATACTTTATATAGACTATGTCCACAAGTCCATGTGTGAATTTGTATATCACGGAAGTGTAGGTGGTATTTGTAGGACACGAAAGTCTAGGTGGTATTTGTAGGACATAGAACAATATATACTTAATTTTCAGCCCGCCAGGTCGCCAACCCGTGATCTAAAAAGTACCCAAGTATGGAATAATGGATCTACATATGTTCTAGAACACTATCAATTTGTATATTGCAGAAGTCTGGGTGCTATTTGTAGGAGACAAAACAATGGACACTCTCTTTTTGGCCCACCAGTCTGCAAACCCACGATCCAAAATTTGCCTAAGTATGGAATGAGGGATCTGCATATGTTGTATATAATCTCATTCCATATTTTATATAGAAACTATCCACAAGTCCACATGTGAATTTTATATCGTGGAATCGTAGGTGATATTTGTAGGACACAAAATAATAGATACTTAATTTTCATCCCGCCACACCACGAACCCGTGATCAAATGTAATGTTCAGCCAAGCAACCCATAGGTCCTCCTGTCAATTTGTATACTGTGGAAATCTGGGTGTTATTTGTAGGACATGGAACAATAGAGACTCTTTTTGCATCCCGTGAGGCTGCCAACCCGCGATAAAAAAACCTCCTAAGTATGGAATGACTCTTTTTTATATGACTCATTTGTCGAAATACTTTTATATCACTCAACTGACCAGATTGTGCAAACTTTCTTGTATAATTAAATTCTGCAATATAAATATTTAACAGTAATAATTTAGTACAGGTTAGGTTCTGAATTTGTATATCCCAGAATTGTTACTGTTATTTGTAGAGCACAGAATAATATATGCCCAATTTTTTGCCCGGGAGACCAAGAACCCCCGATCCAAAAGAGTGGCTAATTATGGAATTAATACGGAATCGCTAAGGAAAAAAAAAATGCAATGTTGAACCAACCAACCCGGAAGTCCACCAGCCAACTTGTATATCACAAAAGTGTAGGTGCTATTTGTAGGACACAGAACAATAGAGGCTCAATTTTCAGCCCGCCAGGCCAAGAACCATTAGTCGTTCACATGCCCTGGGTATATCTTCGCCTGACCTCTTTTCATACTTGGTATTTCTTGGAATCGGTTTCGCCATTGCTGTTGCCTTCGTACTTGTTTCTAGATACGCAATAATTAATCTTTAATGCTAGTATCCATCCTGTAGCAACCGTTAAAACTGTCATTAAATTCCAGAAGTCTAGAAAAGATTTGTCATTAGTATGAATTAAACTAAGATTTTCCCAGAAGTATGTTATCCTTTCCAGGTATTCATTTCAAAGGCCATGCAATAATTTTTTTTTGTGCACCGATGGGTTGGTGCATTTAAGAAATTTTCAATTCTTAATCTCTTTTCTCCATCACCGCCACATTCACACTTTTTTCTAATTATGACATTAGTGAGTTGTGATGGTCACAACTCATTCCATATGAACCCTAGAAATTGTCATTGATGAGTGAAAGGCTCGAGGAGATATTTGATTCATATGCATTAAACCATAATTTGTGGAGGCTTATATTATCCCTCCCCAATTTTCATTTCAAACATCATCTCGACCAAACACAAATTCTAAATAACTTCTGGTTGCAGATCTCTCCATACATAGTAAACACATTGTGGCATAATGGCTAGAGGTTCCTCTATTCTAGGGAATATTGTTTCTAGTCATCTCCCTCTGCCTAGTAGGAAAAAACGATATGGTCCCTTGGTACATCGAGATATATATTTCAAGTCAAAGAATTCCATCGCAACCTTGGTTGGTCAAAGAACCTGCCCAGTTGTAGTCACTTCTATCGCAGAAGTTGATGCCATGAATTCTGAGCCAGAAGAAGATGATATGATGGATGATGATATGGCAATGGATGATTGCAATTCAAAGAATCTTCCCACTCCTATGCCCAAATTGAAATCAACCATAACGAATGGACCTTCCCGACTCAGTGATCACAGTCATGACAACACCAAAAGGAGTTTCAGAAAAGAAATTGAAGGTGAACACAACAGCCACGTTGCACTGCCAAAGCAGGAATTCCATAGTTCCAAATTAGTCTGTTCTGGGTAGAAGAGTTTTAGTGTAAAGATATGATATGTTAATGCTCCCAGAGATATATTTCAAGCCAAAAAACTATTGTTTAACATTTTCTGGCATCAGGTCCAAACCTCTCACTCCTGCCACACATTTTCCTATTAGTCATCTCCTTCTGCCCAGAATGGACTAATTTAGACCTCTCTAATTGCACATGCAAGTTGTGCTAATGAATTTTTTTGGACTATGCATAGGTGGTTTCAGCTATGGGCTATTCCACTTGCCTTGCAACCATTTTTGTCTTCTTTCTGAGGAAAATCTTCTGAAAAATATCAATTTCAGCAGAGGATTATTCATCGACGAGAAAACTCCATGAATCTTACATACTACAGAACCCATTCCTATGTTTGTCGCAGATACCTTCAATGTTTTGGCCCAAATAACTGGGTCCAATTTCTAAGCATAGATTCACAGTACTCAGTGTTTTTCTTAATTTTTTATTTTAAATAAATTTGTTATTAAAAAAAAGTTGCCTTGCACTCTTCGTTGATGCCTCTTTTCTAGGTTTAACATATGTTATAATTGGCATGGTTTGGTGCTCTGGTACTTATTAAATCTTTTGTTTACTAATAACAATATACAATGTTGCAGAAAAATCGTTGTTCTTGTTTGTAGGCATGCAATTATCAATTTTTAATGCTAACAACCCATAATCCAATAAGTATAATACTTGAGTTAATATGTTGCACTGATGGTAAAATGTATGAAGAACACAGTTACACTCACATGTTCCAATAAAATCTAATCTTCGATAAAGAATTTGCTAGCAATTAGCAGAAAATAAAATTTAGTGGTTAAGTCGATATGTTACAATCATGGAATAATGTATCAAGAACATAGCTACAGGCATAAGTTGCAATAAAATGCAATCTTCAACAATGCATTTTCTGACAATTAGTAGATCATGATTTTGCAATGATGGTTCTTCTTTGAAACCAATTTGCGCTTACGAAAACTGCCTTCCGCTTATCTATTTTCCCACTCTTTTATTCCCTCTAGTTTCTCTTCCTGGTTACTTAATCATTTTTTTCCCGACAATACGTTGGTCCTCAGCTTCGTGGATTCATGCGTTTTTGTTTCCAACGACCACTTCCCCTTTATTTAAATTGACCGTGTATTGTTCCCTGTCCCACAACTGGCACCCAGAGTTCCACCAAATACAAATTCACAATTAGACATGCATGCTGGTCGGGTCAACATTGCAATTCTACTTTTTCGTGACCTCCAAACAACATTCGGAGCTCCATTATATACAAATTGACAAATATTCAAAATTGCAAACGTTCTTAGATCATACGCTTTTTTGTATTACGGTCCACCTATCATGCCCTTTTCTATGTTGCACATTTTTGCACTGAAAACATTCGAGAAATACAATTTAACCATCGGGTTCTCGCATATTTAGTGGAACTATTGTAACCCCATTTTGAAGCCCGTCTGTCCACTTTCCATACTTCCCCATTTGTTTGAATTTATTTTTTGAATCGTCGATTTGGCGGGTTGAATAAATATTTAGTTCGTAGTCGTTGTTTCCTGTATCTGCACCCCTTTGCAATTAGCAGTTGGCAATTATATATAAATCTTATTGCCACGTATACAATTACCAATTTCTCTATTCCATACTTAGCCACTTTGACACAATTCCACAAATATACAAACTAGTCACTCAACTTCCCCATCATGATCTCTTCCGTTTTACACATTTTTCACTCAAAAATTCCGAAACATGAAATTTCATCATGCAAAACTCAGTTTTTCTGACTATCCCCATAACCCTTTTCTCAATCCCGTCCAACCGCTTTTCATAGCTCACCATTCTTTCCTTGCTCTCTACCCTCTCTGTCACATTTGCACTTGTCTATAATAAAAGAAAATAAAAGTTATATATATATATATATATATATATATATATATATATATATATATTTACATATCTTGTTTCTAAATATGCAGTTACTGGCATTTAATTCTAACAAGTCATCATGCAGAAACTGTATATATTGTCTTTGATGGGCGAAAGGCTCGAGGACATCTCGTATTCATGCACATTAAACCAAAATTTATGGGTGGATTATATTATCCCTTGCGAGTGTTCATTTCAAAATCATGAAATCTCGTTCACATGACGTGCCCTCTGCATGTTTACGAAACCTCCATTCCTTAATTTCTCTTCATCGTACCCGCCACATTCGCATTTCTAAATATGCAATAAATAAATTTTATTGCTAACAGCTCATCATGCACTACCAGTACAGGTTGTCATTAATCAACAAAAGGCTCGAGGACTTTCCCATTCAAAAGAATTTAACCAAGATCTAGCAAAAAGTTATATTCTTCACTCTAACAATTCATTTAAACCATCATCTGCATCAAAGAAACCCTCTCATAAACCTATGGAATCATCTCGGCAATAGTTCTATGTAGATACAGTGAACAACTTCGTGCGCGAGGACCAAAACTTCCACTAGTCCAGGGCATTTTCTTATTACTCAACCCCACCCCGAAGAACTAAGTAATTTGGACCTCCGGGATTGCTCATGCAGGTTGTTTCCCTAAGGTTTCTGACTGTAAGAACCTGATCTCTTGGTGAATCGATAAATTTATTACAAAGCAAAGAATTATTCCACTGAACGACAACTCTTTTGTTTCTTTTTCACCTGAGTTCTTCCGCCAGATGCTAAAATTTCTCGAGCGAACATTGACATTCAAAGGAGAAGATTGCAAACAATTCCTAACAAAGCATTATAACAGATTGGACCTCTTGCCCTATTTTTTGGAAAGGATGAATCTAGTTCCTAGAAATATTACAAGTATGGAGGTTAGTTCATTTAGAAATCCATTTCGGGAAATTGCCTGGTTGTTTACAAGAATAATGGGACAAGAGTCTACAAGTATTGTTTCCTGCATGCCTCTTTATATTTTGTATTTCACAATGAATGAACAAGCCATTTTTTATTGGGGAAGGTTAATTTCCCATGAAATCTCTTCCCAATTGTCAAGCTACAAAAAAAAATGAAATTTTATATGTCATCTTATTTAGTTTTTGCAGTAGCACATTCCTGTCAATTTTCACAACTATCTATATCCAAAAAAGTCAATTGCGAATTCCACCCAGTAACGTTTTGGTACCAGGCCTTGTGGAAGCACAAGGCTTCCCACTGTTTTTATGAGGTTTTTAACAGCTTCATGTATGTTTTCAAACTTTTTTTGTCAGGAGAAAATTTGTCTTTCATATCTGAACAAACAACTAGTTTTTTGCACAATAAGGGGACACTCCAACATTTGGAAAATTACACCGTCATAAGAATTTTTGGCTCCACGGAACAACCTTATCTCCTTCCATTTCACGTTACCGAGAGAATTTTTATTGCAGAAGCATCACGTCAATATTGCTACTGGTTCCATTTGTTCCAAAGGAAGAAAAAAAAACAGTGCATTCCTCTACCTTGGAAAATAGGGGAGTTTGTCTTGAAAAACATCAGCAAAATTGACGATTTTGGAGCACATTTTAGCATCTGCAACCTCAAATATGTTGAATACATAAGAGGATTCGACCCCTATGATATTTTTAGAGAACATTTACAATCACTTGGCCTCGACAATTGTTTTGTAAATAAACACCTGGCCAAAAATAGAGATAGTGATGGTTCTTCCTTTGATACTGGCGATGCAGAGACAGTGCAAAGCTGCACTAAATTGTACATGCAACAAGGGAAAGGCCCCAATGACAAGAGTGTTCAATCCGCAAATACCACTCCAAAAATCATGACATCCCAAAGCATCGCTCCAATGGCCCATCAGAACAACAAAGAAACCTAGAGTTCTTCAAACGGAGTAGGAGATAAAGACCCTCCTCACTCTAAAATTGATAATTCTCACAAGCTTCTAGTAGGGAAGAAGAGGGAAAAAAATGTAGGTCAGGTAGAAGAGCCGGAAATTCAGAGTCAGAACATGGAAGTTGACAATGATCTATATGCCATGTTCTCCTTCCTTGATCAGACCCAATATGACATCTACCATAGCCATCCAATGGACATATCTATTACCCAAAATTTTGACGAAGATGAATCCTTTCTGTTCCAGAGTGCTATTTTTGATAGCCGAAACAAAAGATTGATATTCGATAAAAAAAATGTTAAAAATATCAAAGGAAAATGTCATTCAGAGGTTGACGTTGCCAACATGCAACCGTCCCAAATATGTCAACTTCACACCATGACCGGAGAAGAACTTCATGATTCCATTGGACACATCAAGACCCAAAATTCCAAACTAAAGGACCAAGTCAAGGAATTGGAAGATGCTTTCATTCCTATGCCATTTCTTGACAATCCTTTGGCAATAGCCATGCCTGGAACCCCTCTACCTAATGTAAAAGCATCCTCCACCCTACTCGCATCCTATAAAGAATATGTGGAGAACAATATCAAAAAATGAATAGAACTAGTTACCCAGGCGTGGAAAATATCACAAAGCATCGCTTCCCTTGGAACCAGGGCACATACCTTGCTCGAGCTTTTGCAAGCCGAATTAAAAGATGAAGAAATTGTCATTTTAAAAATGGTCATCCCTTTTGGCAAGATTGTCAACAATATGACAGAAAACAAAAAGAAGAGAAGAAGATCTTCCATCCAAAAACTGGATCGCCCAATTGAATTCATGTTGGAAACAAAAAGTAGAAAACCTTCATCTCATTGTTCAGTCATGTGAACAAGCCATAGTGAAGAAAGATGAATTATTCACAAAGCTGTCAAATATAGACTTGGCAAGGAAAACCAACGACTTCCAAGACCCCCTCTTAATCGTAAAATCCTTTCCCTTAACTAGGAAAGAGTTCAATAAACAGGTTTCTATGTTGAATACCTTGTCTCTCAAAAATTTTTACAGCATCCTTCAATTTGATCAAGCTCACGTCCATGACTGGCTAGTCAAATATGTAGTACAGAATGAGGAAATTCATTAGGCTCTCTCTCATCTTTCTATCGACTTCCAGGAATTAGAAAAAGAAGTTTTCAACATCAAAATTCGGAATGAGATCAACGCCGCCCCAATGAGAAGCTACATTGAAGAATGGGTTGAAAGGCAATTCAAACAAGCCGCCAACGAAAGACAACATGCAGTTCCCAACATTCCAATAGTCGTGGAGAACATCATTGAAACCACAATCGTCGCTGACATCAATGAAACAAAAGCCCCAAGAAAATATCCAAAGCACTCGTATGTATCCTCATGGTAAGTTTAGTCATTGCATCTTTCTTTGTTTCTCAGCCCGGTTATTCCACTTTCTTAAATACAGATGTATAGGAAAACACTTATACCTTTCCATTTATTTTCTTTTGCAGCTATTGCACTCTATATTATTTCCACAATCCTATTTCTTGTACATATTTCTCCAATGGTTTGCACGAGCCCCAATCCCAGTCTACATAAAAAACGCATTGAAATTCCAGTTTATATGTAACGTACTTTAATTTTTTGGTATATTTCAAAATTTGCAGTAGTATGTAACAAACATTCATTTTTTCACATACTTAAAAAAAAATGCATTTAAATTTTTATATGTTACAGACTCCATTCTTATCTTTCTGCATTCTGTATAACAAATGCATTTGTTTTTTAAATATACCACTTTGTATGGCAAATGCATCTACTCTTTTATATGTTACACACTTTTCTTTTTTTATATATTTCAAAATAAATGGCGTTCAAGAATGCAAGCGTCATTTACATATACCCCATGTTCACAAATGCATTTAAATTTTTATATTACTTCTCCTATTAATTTTATGTCATCATATATTTTTATCTTTCACGAGTCCATATCGAAAATGCATTTAAATTTCCAAATTTACTTTTTCCCTATCTTCCGTGATATACAATTTGCACAACATTTCCTTGATATACATTTTGCACCAAACAATTTGTTTCATTTACAATTCGACCCCATTTTCCACAATTTTCTTTCTAGCCTCCTTCGCAAGGACTGCGCTGCCACGCAACCCTGTTAGTTCTTTTCTCTAATTTCTTCATCCATTATTTTTAAGTGGATAGGCATCCCCTTACATATGATAGGATCTTTTAACTAAGTATTTAATCGATGGACGAAAATCATTATTGTTGGAATATCTTCATCGTATGTATTAAATCAAGGATTCCAATTTAATCACTTAACTCAACAGTACTTTCTTTCTAGCAAACTGAACAATACTTGTTAATATTGGCATTATCAATTATCAATTAGTTGTTAATAGGAACCGTTTCGATAACCTGCACTGTAATGTATCATACAATTTCGATTTAATTTATGGTGTCTATTTGTTTCATTAAAATTCTAGTCTTTTCAATGAAGGGAAGGAGATTGAGGTAACAATCTTTGATCTTTTTTCTTAAGCATTTTTCCTCATTTTTAGTAAATTCTAAAACCTTTGCTTGAGAAATTCCACCATATTTTTCTTTCTTAGTAGAGCTATATCATGAGTTTTTTTAGATTGACTTATTTTCATCATAGTAGATTTATAACATGGATCTAGTAGATGAATCACTTTTAATAGTATAGTTGTTTTAGTATTTTGAATGGGATTATTTTTTAAGATGCCTAATACTCATCCATCGTTATATGTAAATTTATACTTATTCATCGTTATATGTAAATTTCAACAAATGGAGCTCATCTTTCTACTTTGAAGGCTTGCCCATTACATATATCTACATTTTTATTCACTTTATTGATTCTCTATCTGTCTATTTATTTGTTCATTTGATTTTAGGTGTTATGTTGTACTAAAATTTAGATTTGTCCCAAATCTTTTAAAAAACACCTTCCAAAAAATTGATGTTAATTTGAGATCTCTATGAGATACAATTGTCTTCGACACACTATATAGCCTAGCATTTTATTTCATGTAAATTTATGTAATTTTGGCTTCCTTATGTGTAATCTTCACTAGAATAAAATGACTAGCCTTTGTTAATTTATCCACCACTACTATGATGTAATCATGCTAGCTTACAGTCCGAGGAAGTTTAATAATAAAATCAATAGTGACAAATTCCCATTTCCAATGAGGAAGGCAAAATGGTTGTGCCAATCTAGTTGGATGAATCTACTTAGCCTTTACCTAATTTCACTCTATCAACTTGAAGCACATATTGCTTCATGCTTTGCCAAAAATACAGGTCATTGATAACTACAATTTTTTTTCTGATATCCTTAGTACCCAACCTAAGATACAATGTGCATTTTTCTCAAAAATATATTTTTCATCTCTTTTGAATTAGGAACATATCCCTAGACATGAAGATTCCATCCTCTCTCAACTCATAATCTTTAAATTTCTACTAAAAATTACATTGTTGCAATGTTTCTTTCGCTTGCAAATTTGCAACTTCCAAAATTATTCATTTTAAATATGAAATATACATGCTTATGCTTGTAGCATGTATCTCATGTACCCTCCTACTTAGTGTTTTACCCACTTTGTTCATGTTTCCTTTGATATTCTTTATATCAAAGTCATACTCACCAAGCAATTATAACCATCTAATTTGCTTGATATTTGTTGTCGATTGTCCAAACAAATATTTCAGACCACTATGGTAAGTCCTTAGTTCAACTTTTCTTTCCATGAGATAATGTCGCCACATTTTCAATGCATGAGGAATAGCTTCCAACTCTAAATCATGTGTGACATAGTTCCTTTGATGCTCTTTAGGCTTCCTGGACTCATAGCAAATAACATGTCAATTTTAGGTAAGGACTCCACCATGTCCTTCTTTGTATGCATATGTGCACACTACAAGTTCATAATTTGGATCAGTAATCTTTAGTATAGGTATACTTGTAAGTAAATATTTCAAATGGTGAAAGATTTCTTCAAATTTAGTGGTTCGTTAAAATTTTACACCTTTTTCTTGCAAAGAGGTGGTTCGATGTTAAAGATTTGAAAAACCTTTAATAAATATCTTGTAATAACTAGAAAGTCCCATGAAGGATTTGATATATATAAAAATCCTTTTTGTTGGTCATTCTATGATTTCCTTAATATTTTATAGGTCCACTCTTATGTACCCCTCTGAAACAATGTAACCCAAATAGTGGATCTGCTTTTGATAAAATAAGAACTTGCTCATATTTTCATATAGTTGATGAACCCTTCAAACCTATAGCACCACCCTTGCTTATTGTTCCTACTGTTATTCATACTTAAAATAAACAAGTATGGAATCAAATAAGACAATGGAAAATGTATCCAAGCAATTTCTGAAAATATCGTTCATCGAAAAAATGAAAACAATCGATGCATTTGACAACCCGAATAACACTATTATAAATGCATAATGGTCATACCTTGTTCTAAATGATGTCTTTCTAATATTTTATTATGTAATTATCACCTGATGGTATCCTCACATGAGGCCAACATTGGAAAATATATTTTCATCTTTCAGCTGATCAAAAATATTAGTTATCATTGAAAAAGGATACTTGTTCTTTATGGTCACTTTATTCAATTTCTTAAAATCAATTTGTAGCCTTAAGGTTCCATATATCTTCTTCCCAAAGAGAACTAGATCACCCCATGGTGAGAAACTTGGGTGTATGTACCCATTCTTCAAATTTGTTCCATTTGCATTTGTAATTCATTTATCTTTGTTGTGCTCATCGTATAAGGATTCATGGAGACTAGGGAAACTCCAAGAATCAATTCAATAGATAAACAAATGTTTATCTGTAGTGAAAAACTTTGTATTTCAAAAAAAACATCTTCAAATTCTCTTAAGACTACATAATCTTCAATTTTTAGCAACTTATCTTTGGATACCTCTTCCATATGAGCTGCATATATTTGGCATCCTTTCCTAAAGTTTTTTTTCAGCTACAAAGTTGAAATTTCTTTGATTAATACTATCCTTGAAAGACCCTGAACTCTTATCAATTTCCCTTACTCATCAAGACAAGTGAATTCCTTGTTGTAACAATCTAGTATAGCATGATACCTTTCAAACCAATCCATGCCGATTAGGAAATCATATGAACCCAAATGTATGATATTAAAATTTTTCCTTGTGTTGAGTCTGTTCATGTCCTTTGGACACTCCTTAACTAGCTCACTAATTCTTCTCTTAGCTCCCATGGATAGATAAACCAACCAATATTTCCTATGCTTTCTTGTTTGAAAATGAAATCACATAACACGATTAGGATCTACGTAGCTATGACCATATCTAGAATCAATTAAAATGGCTATGGTTTAATTATAAATATTACCTTTTACTTCAATCATATGAGAAAGGTATTTTTGTTTCTTTTTGTCCAAGGCTACATAGATCCTTGGCATACCTTTTGTAATTTATTCAAGTCAGTTAGCTCTTTGATATTGTGAACAATCCTCATACTTTCAAATTTGTAAGGAAAATATATATACAAGTGATATTCTTCATGTCACCAAAATTTAATGGACCGTTGTCTTGGAATTTTTCCCAAAGACTCTATCATCATGAACTCATATTGTGTTAGCTATCCTTGAAAGCCATTTCTGAAAAATGGTAGTTTATACCCTTTCTTTTTTTTCTCCATATTCCCTTTCTTCTTGTCATCTGAAGTCTTTTGGAAATTTGACTTTCCTTTATTCTACTCATAAATATACTTTTTCTTCCGTGTAGATTCTTCATGTGCCCTGGGCACATCAAAATGTATCTTATATTTGTACAAAGAAGGTGTCCCACCCATAAATCCTTAGATTTTAACCTTATCATCCTTTATGATGCAAACACACCTCATTAATTCAAGGAACCTCCTCTCATACACATCCATTTTCATGCTTCCAAAATTGGGTTCTAAAAACTATTTTATCTTCTTATCATAATAATGTTTTGACAAGTATTTCTTCTAAAAATACTTTTTCAACTGCCTCCATGATAATCTTGTTGAGACCTAAGTCTGTGCCCCTATTCCTCCTCTTTAATTTCCCTATACCTTCTTCAAAATTATTCCTCTTCTGGTTGGTTAATTTAGTTTCCCATTACTAAATGACTCGGTTTTTTAACATTATCTTTCTTGATTGATTCTTTGTACCAATTATTTTTATTTTCTTGAAGGATAATTGCATGTCATGGTTTGGATTTGAAATACTTGTCATCATTTTTACCATTGATTGAGCATGCAACAGGTCAAACAAGTCCTTTACATGCACAAGAAACATAAAAAAAAAGACACAATAATCCATTTCAGGCTTCGATTGTAACAAAAATATTTAAA
>ML822888.1:50298-84115 GCA_009831015.1 Picea engelmannii
TGGAATCAGCCTTTGAATGAGAGTCCACACTTTTTCTTCATTCTTCCATTCATCCCTTGCTTCTATTATCCAATCGGCTTGGATGATTGAGATAGCATAGAGAAAGGCCTCAACATCTTCATCCTTCCTTGAGAGTGCATCTGCCAGAACATTTTTCTTCCCTTTTTTATAGACGATTTCAAAATCATAACCCAATATCTTGGTTACCCATTTTTGTTGTTCTTCTTAAGATATTCTTTGTTCCAAGAATTATTTAAGACTATCATGATCTGTTTTGACCCTGAAGTGCCTACCTATTAGGTAAGGACGCCATTTATTCAATGCATGTAGTATTTCCATCAATTCCTTCTCATAAATGGGTTTGTGTAAGTCCTTTCCCTTGAGTGCTCGACTTTCAAAATCCAGGGGACTTCCTTCTTTCATTAGGACAACACCAATTCCATTTCCTGAGGCATCACATTCCACAATAAAGTTTTTTTGTGAGGTCTGGAGTGGTCAAGACAGGAGATTTGCACATCACCTCTTTAAGTTGTTCAAAATATTTAGTTTCCTCTAGAGTCCATGAAAATGTATCCTTCTTTGTTAGTGTCATTAAAGGTGTTGTTATTCTTCCACAGTGTCGCACAAACTTGCGGTAGTAACCTGTCAAACCCAAAAATCCTCTAAGATTCTTTAATGTTTTGGGAATCGGCCAGTCCATCATGGACTTAATCTTCTCAGGGTCTACCTTAACACCTTCATGAGATACAATATGACCCAAATACTCTACCTCCTTCACTCCAAAGAAACATTTGGATGGTTTGACATATAGTTGTTGCTCCTTTAGTAGTTGTAGCACCTTGTCAACATGTTGCACATGATCCTCCCAAGGCTTGCTATAGATTAGTATGTCATCAAAAAATACTAACAAAAATTTTCGAAGGAAGGGCTTGAAAATGGAATTCATCAACCCTTGGAATGTGGAAGGTGCATTTGTAAGGCCAAAGGTCATGACCAAAAATTCATAATGGCCTTGATGAGTTCGGAACATTGTTTTTGGGATATCTTCTTCCTTCATTCTAATCTAATGATACCCTGAACGAAGATCCAACTTTGTGAAATAGATTGCTCCATGTAGTTCATCTAACAATTCATCAATGATAGGAATGGGAAACTTATCTTTAATAGTGATGTTTTTGAGCTCTCTATAATCTGGACACATATGCCATGAGCCATCTTCCTGAATACCATTACCACCGGTGTAGAGTAAGAACTTTGGCTAGGTCTAATAATGCCAGCCTTTAACATTTCGTCAACCATGCACTCAATTTCACTCTTATGGGCATAAGGGTATCTGTATGGTCTGATGTTAGGAGGAACACTCCCAGGAATTAGGTGAATATCATGATCATGATTTCGAGTGGGTGGAAGACCTTTGGAAATATCTTCAAATACTTTGGAATGCTTATCAATGATCCCTTGGAGATATAGAGGAATATATGGCTTAGATGTTTGAACATATACTGAGCATAGTTGTGCAATAACACCTTGATTCCCCTTTTTCAATAATTTTTTCACGCCATTAGAGATTATCACCTTACCAGGTTTTCCTATGATACCTCTTAACTCAATTTATTTTCCTTCCAATGAAAATTTCGTGAAAATTTCTTGAAAATTAAAAGCCATTGTTCCTAATGATTGTAACCATTCAATTCCTAGTACAACATCAGCACCACCCATGGGTATAGCAATCATTGGACTATTCATTACATATTCCCCCATAGTAATATTGATTTTATTGCATTTTCCTGAGAAATTGATAGGTCCTCCATCTGCAATCATTACTTGAAACTCTGGTGCTGGATATACAAAGCAATTGAGATCTTTGGCTAATTTATAGTAAATGAAATTATGAATACTGCCAGAATCAATTAGGACTATTACCTTTTTCTTTTTGATATATCCTTTGATCTTGAGGGTTTGAGGAGTGCTAATTCCAACCAATGCATTACACGATATCGTGGGAGTCAACTCTTCAGATGAAATTGATTCTATGTTTTCATCTTGAGATGGTTCTTGTTCATGTTCTTGTTCTTCTTCCTCTTCACAATATATGTAGAATAATTTCTTCTCACCACACTTATGTCCCTTACTGTACTTGTTGTCACAATTAAAGCATAAAACCTTTGCTTTTATTTCCTCCAATTGTTGAGGTGTCAACCTTGTAGGTTGAGGTGTTTTAGAAGAAGGAGCATTATTCTCTCTATAGATGTTAGGATTGGTCCTTCTAGTAGCCATAGCCATATTTTTACTTTCAACATTTCTTGCCACCCTAAATGCATTCTCCAATGATTTGGGTTCCCAAAGGAGATCCTCATGTTGAATGTTATCTCTTAAAGTTCCTATGAATACATCAATCAAGTGCTCATTTGGAATATCTGTTACCTTTATATTCAATCTTTGGAAGTTCTCAATGTGCTCTGTGACTGAACCCTTTTGCTTGAGATTTATCAATTGGCTAAGGAAGGTATTTCTCCTTGTATCCTCATAGTGTGCTATCATTTCTTCCGTGAAAATTGTCCAAGTGACGAGTGATTTGCGAGAACATGGCCATATATACCATACAAATTGATTGGGTTCTAAATATAAAGAAGCAATTCGTACCTTTTGTGTATGTGGCACATTATGTAGATCAAAGAATTGCTCCATCTGAAGTATCCATGTGATAGGGTCCTTGCCATCAAACTTCCTCATATCAATATTAGGAACGTGGTTGGTCTTCAACCCAAAGTTAGAGTTTATCCATTCTTGATTCAACTTCCTTGTGTCCTCATCATGAATTTCAGGGGATACATTTTCACTTTCAAGTGTCCTCTCTATTACGAATTTTTTCAATCCTTCCAAGAAATCATCCACCTTTGCCTCCAACTTAGCTTCCATCTCTTGTAGTTCATATTTTGTTACTATATTCTTTTGTAAATCATTTATGTCCCTAATCATTTCTTCACCTTCATCAAGATTCCAAGTAGGATTGTATGGAGGCTTATTTGGTGTAGAATTTCCCTTTTTGGGTGGCATGTTGGCCAAGTATCACTTTTGAACCTTGATTTTGAGGTGGTTCTTCTAGACAATATTTCTTCTACTGTATCTCCAAAGTTTTGGCCCTTCTGGGTATGAAACTTTATTTTTTCTAGTTCTCTAATATTTCTTCTCTGCACTGCCACAGGTCTGATCAAAATTGGATGTGCCAAGTGGAATTTATGGTAGCTTCCCCACAACTTGCTGATTTTTGGCCTTTTCAGGAGGTCTCACTTGTATAGCGTGCCCCACACAACATAATTGATATAAAATTCTGGAACTCATACTAGAAATACTACAGACTATACACTATCCAATGAAACTAGTCTCACTCAATTTTAATACTCTAGGAATAAGTTACGATTGCTTTACCTGGAACACCTTCTTGAGACTAGCCAACAGGACTAGTGAGATACCCTATCTTCCATAGGGTGTATCTACAAATTTAAGATGACCCAGAAGATGAACTGTTTACCACAGATACCTTACTATTTTTTTTGAATAGTATCCTTTAGAGTTCAGGGTCTGAAACATTACAGAAAATATTTTATAGCGAAAATTCTGCAATGACTCGGTTCAGGAAGATTCTAGAACCCTATATTGCACAGGATTTATCTTCGAAAGTATAAGGCCTCGGGAGATGAAATTTTAACCCAACGTACCTTGATCCATCTACTAAATACCCTTGAATTTTTTCCTTCTGAAACATTGTAGAAAAAAAGTTATAGCGAAAAATCCAAGGTGTCTCAGATGTAGCAGCAAAACCCCAAGACCTTGAGCTTTGATACCATATGTTAAGAACCAAATATCAATATAGCATAGAAAAACCTCAAAATAAGTACCCAACGCCTTGAAAAAGAGATAAATTCAAATAATAAGCCTCTTAGAGGGGTAAACCTCCTTATGACCACATAAATGTACAATTACAAGATGATTCAAAATGAAAATGTCTCCTTGGTATATATAGGAGACTAGGAGGTATAATTACAACTAATAGCCTAAAGTCGACATAAATAAAATAACATTACTAATATAATATGCCCCAATTAAGAGGTAATGAGACACTATTTAGGGCTTAACGATTTCTTTCCCTGTAATTGATCTTTGTAAATGACCTTCTCATTGAATATGACATCTCTACTCCTAATTATTTTGTGATTTTCATAATCCCATTGTAATACCCCTGTTTCCCCCAGTTTGTAAATATAACTATAATTTGCCTAGAGACTATGGTAGACTAAATATGTGTGAATGTTTTATTTGATGAACCTTTGTATAAAAGTGTCAGTGCATGAATTTTCTGGTATTAATAGAAAATGGTTGTGTGTTTCACAACTGCTTAAAGGGGAGAGTTTTCCAAGATAGACCATGGAGTCTATGAGATATATGGTGAGGGAAACCAAGAATGGTGTAGGTGACCCTCACCAAACTAGTTCCTACTGGGTGTAATTTCTCAACAGTCCTCTGACCCATAAATGAATTACCAGTCAAGTTGGTAGTTGGAAGGCCCTCATCAAGAGTTAATCAGGAGATGGGGCAGGGTACCCATCTGTAAGGATTCCATGCCTGACCATTATTTTGGGATTCGGACCCACGAAACCTTTCTGAGGAAGGAAAGAAAGGAAGTAATTCAAGGGACAGAGGTAGATCTACAAGGAAGAAAAGTAGAGAAAACAATCTCCAGAAGAGAAGAGAGCATTGTTCAACTCTGGAGTTGAGAGGAAAATTGAGAAGCAAGCTCATTTTTTCTATAAGAGGCCATGGGAATGGTTTCTCTACAAGTTGATAAACAAGGCTGACAAGTGATTGAGGAAGTGCTCGTGCATACCTCCTTGCTTGGAGTAGAGAACACCGCTTTCCAAGTTCCTATGGGAGGAGGAGAGTAACCTCCATCCCTGATTGTCTTGGAGCAAGGAGAAAGAATCTCTCTTAGAGAATCATGGTCTAGCTCAGGGGTGGCCAGTGTTAAATCTGTCAGGAGTGGTTGTGCCTATGGTTGGGTGGAAACATGCACCCCCTTCAACATTCGCTTCACATTTTCCAAATATAATAAGTATTTTCATACTCTGTGTAATACATTGGATGTGATGATTGAAAGTATGTGTTTATGGTTACGTTTTACAATGTTTGAAAAGTTATTAGAAATTCTCAATTGCTTCTATAAACTTCTATATATTTACATGGCCTTCGATTTACCTCTGTATATCCACTAGAGAGTTATGGGATGTGATTCTGCAAGAGAATCAAGGTAGGATTAACTGAAACACCTAAGTCTTGTCAACCATTTTGAGTCTACCTTAGTGGGAATGTCAAGTTAAAATCTATGGAAGAAGAGTGCTTCCTTCATACCTTTCACCCATCTAACTAAGGGATCATACCCATCGCCTAAATTATGTCTTGTATTAGAGCCGATAACATTCGTTAGAAAGCTATGGATGAGTATAAGAGGATGAAGACCTTAGAGATATTATTTGAGATGATTTGAACGAGCAAACTTTTGATGCCCCGTCCCTAGAAAGGGTATTTAGGGGTCAGGAGTGTTGTGCCAAGCTGGCACCTCGGTATTGTGGACCCTTTGAATTTTTGGATAGAGTGGGACCTGTAGCCTATGGGATAGCACTTCCTCCCACAATGAAGGCACATAATGTTTTCCATGTTTCATTATTAAAGAAATGTATACATAATTCTAATCATATTATTTATTGGTCTATGATTCAGGTGGAACCTGAGGGAGAATTCATGACAGATCATCAATGCATAATATAAAGGAAGGAAACCCCACTCAGGAACCAAACCATTGCACGAGTCAAGGTGCAATGGAAACACTTTGGCCTAGATGAGGCTACATGGGAAATGGAGGATGCCTTGAAACAGGCATATCCATTTTTGTTTACTTTTGTACATATAGAGTAAATCGATAGATAGAACATCGACAACGATGTTCCTTTAAGGGGGAGGGGATTGTAATACCCTTGTTTCACCTAGTTTGTAAATATAACTATAACTGGCCAAGAGACTATGGAGGACTAAATATGTGTGAATGTTTGATTTGATGAACCTTTGTACAAAAGGGCCAATGTATGAATTTTTTGTTATTAATAGAAAATGGTTATGTGTTGCACAACTTCTAAAGGGGGGATTTTTCCAAGATAAACCATGGATGTTATGAGAGATATGGTGAGGGAAACCAATAATGGTTGAGATGAATCTCACCAAACCAGTACCTACTAGGTGTAATTGCTCAACAGACCTCTAACCTAGAAAAGAATTACCAGTCACGTTGGTAGTTGGAAGGCCCTCCTCAAGAGTTAATGAGGAGATGGGGAAGGGTACCCATATGTAAAGCTTCCAGGATTTACCACAAGTTGGGGATTCAGACCCATGCAACCTTGTTGAGGAATGAAAGGAAGGAAGTAATTCAGGGGACAAAGGAAGATCTGCAAGGAAGTAGAGTAGAGAAAACAATCTCCAGAAGATAAGAGAGCGTTGTTCGACTTTGAAGTTGAGAGG
Organism: Picea engelmannii; assembly: GCA_009831015.1. NCBI lineage: Eukaryota > Viridiplantae > Streptophyta > Pinopsida > Pinales > Pinaceae > Picea > Picea engelmannii. The sequence continues at coordinate 56,866 of ML822888.1, forward strand.
AAAATTGAGAAGCAATCTCATTTTGGTTGTAAGAGGCTATGGGAAGGTTTTCTCTAGAAGATGATAAACGATGTTGACGAGTGACTAAGAAAGTGCTCGCGCAAACCTCCTTGCTTGGAGTAGAGAAAACCGGTTTCCAAGTTCTTGTGGGAGGAGGAGATTAACCTCCATCCCTAACTATCATGGAGAAAGGAGAAAGAATATCTCTCAAAGAATCATGTTCTAGCTTGGCGGTGGCTAGTGGTAAATCTATCAGGAGTGGATGTGCCTATGGTTGGGTGGAAACAGACACCCCTTTTAGGAGTCGCTTCATGTTTTCCAAATATGATAAGTATTTTCATACTTTGTGTAATACAGTGGATGCGATGATTGAATGTATGTGTTTATGGTTAAGTTTTACAGTGTTTGAACAATTATTACAAATTATCAATTGCTTTTGTAAACTACTATATATTTACATGGCCTTAGATTTACCTCAATATAGCCACGAGAGAGTTATGGAATGTGAGTCCGTAGGAGAATCGAGGTAGGATTAACTGAAATGCCTAAGTCATGGTGACCCTTTTGAGTCTACCTTAGCGATAATTTCAACTTCAACTCTATGGAATAAGGGTGCTTCCTTCATACCTTTCACTCGTGTGACCGAGGGCTCATACCCATGGCCTAAATTAAGTCTCAGATTAGATCTGGTAATAGTAGTTAGAAAGCTATGAAGGAGTAGAAGAGGATGAAGACGTCAGAGAGATGATTTGAACGAGAAAATATTTGATGGCCCATCCCTAGAAAGGGTATTTAGGGGTCAGGTGTGTTACACCCATAAGCGATAACCAAAATAATTAACATGGTATCCAATAAAGGTACACTTCTTATATTTTGCCTCAAGCTTTGTTCTATTTTCTTTATCAATATGGAAAAATGCTTCGCAACCCTGTTCTCCACCATCCAAAGAGATTTAAGTTCCTTTTTTTATTAAGTAAACAGCAATATCTACAACATCTTCCTAGAATTGTAAGGGAAACCCAACATGCAATCTCATACTCCTTGCACGCTCCATGATTATCATGTTCATCCTTTCTAACACACCATTTTCTTGTGGTGTTCCTAGAAATGTTTTCTCTCTACGAATACCATGGTATGAAAATTAATTATCAAACTCCTTGCTACAATATTCACCTCCATTATTTGATCTGAGACACTTCAAGCTTTTTCATGTCTCATTCTCAACCAAAGCTTTCCATTTCTTTAAAGTATCAAAAACATCATATTTTTTTTTAATGCAATAAACCCAAGTTTTTCTAGTTGCATCATCAATAAAAGTAACATAATAATGAGAGACACCAAGATATGATACATGAGATGGTCCCCATACATCTGTATGCACAAGATCTAACCATTCAGTCTTGTTTTATTTTATGACTCTAAGAAATATGACTCTCTTATGTTTTCCATAAACATAGTGCTCACATAAATCCAAATCAATTTGCTCAAGATCTGGCAACAAATTTATTTTGTAAAGTATTTGCATCCCCTTCTCACTCATGTGTCCAAGCCTATGATTCCAAAGTGTTGTATCCACTCATGTAGAAGCTAAAGAGATATAAGAGTCAGAATTACCGATACATAAATACAATGTACCTACCTTCTCTCATTTTTCTATCACCAATGATCCTTTAGTAACCTTCCACACCTTATCTGAAAATATAGATATCCAGCCTTCACTTTCCAACAGCCCTATTGAAATTAGATTTTTCGTTGGATCTGGACCATGTCTTACCTCTTTCAACAACCATTGGTTTCCATTCTTTTTCTTTATTTGTACCTTACCCCTTCCAACAATTGTGCATGGTGCATCATCACCCAAATGAACATGTCCAAAATCGCCTTGAACATTATATAGAAAATGTTTCCTATGGGATGTGTCATGAAATGAAGCCCCTGAATATAATACCCAAGACTCAGAAATATTATCTACGTAAATAATTAAAGCATCTTGTAACACATCACCTGTTACATTTGCTTCCCAGTTTTTCTCTTTTTTTCCATCTCTTTGTTTCTTTGGATCTCTGTAGTCTTTATTTAGATGTCCTTTCTTCCGACAATTCCAACACTCTATCTTTCCCAATATGGATTTGGATCTTCCCTTCATAGAATTCACACGGTTCCCTAATCTCTTTCCTCTATCCTTTTGTATTCACCTGTTCTCCACGGTCAATCCATTACCTGATGTCTCACTTGTGATTTTCCATCGCATTTCATCGCTAAGGATAAAACCAACAACATCATCAAATTTTAGAGTGTTTGAACCAAATACAGAGTTACTTATAGCCATGACCAAGCCATTCCATCTTTCTGGAAATGAACACAGGATTAGAGTGTTGTGACCTCAACATCAAAGTCCACTTGTATAGAACTTAGTTGATTAGAAATTGTATTAAATGCATGCAAATGATCTGCAACATACCCACCTTTTGACATCTTCATATTAAATAATCGTTTCATTAGAATTACATTATTGGACATAGAGGTATTTTCATACAGTTTATCCAATGCGCACATCATCTCCTTCGTTGTCTTTTCTTTTGAAATATTGAAATCCACTGATGTTGCTAGACTCAGTTGTATCGTTCCTAGTGCCTTTCTGTCAAGAACCTCCCATTCTTCATCCTTCATGGTCGTTGGATTCTTTCTTATTCCACATGTTATCACCATAACAATTTTTTGATGGAATCCAAGTCTCGGGACTTAGCAAGGGGCTAAGTCGATGTAGAGACATGATAAACTGGACAACGGGGCCACATCTAGCGAAACAAGGCTAAATCTAGTGGAGGTGCGGAGTTGACGGGACTCTTTTGGCCACAGATCAACAGTTGGAGGCCATATCGGGCAGAGAACTAGTGCGAAGATTAATTATTTGAAAGCGGGCCGATGAAAATACTGTGGTTTCTGCTTGGGACCACATGGCACCACCGGATGCATTCGGGGCAAAAAGAAGTCTACCCCAAACTGCTTTGCCTTGTCCCCGATATTGGGAAGCGTATATAAGGGGGGGGACCCTTGTCATTATTTTATGTTTTTCAAATCATTTGAACGCTAAAAGTGGTGCAACCACTCCAGTCGAACCTAATCTCAACAGTGCACCAAATTCATGCGTCTTTCATTCATTCGTAGGTATTTTCATCATCACCATGGATCTTGTCGTTTTTTCTGTAACAGAGCAATATATCTCACCAAGTGAAGAAGCCCTAATTGACAGAGACTCTGATGTGTTTGACATCGAAATAACCGTCTCACCTGTCTCTTTGTCTAGATCCAATTTGTCAGATCATGTAGGGAGACAAATACCCTTCCTCAAATCGTTCCAAGCCTCCATAATCCCTTACGTCGTCGAAGTCGCATTCCCTTTCCCAGAATTCATAGGCTGGTGCACTGAACAATACTCACAGGAAGAGAGGATCATTTTAAATAAGTTACGGTCAGAGGTCCTATGTAGAATAGATATCCCATCCATTCGATATGCCCTCAACATACCAAATTCCCTTTCTACAACGTATGAACCCTTCAATGAAGAAAAGCTAGTTATAATTTACAGAGAATGTCCCTCCAAGGTCAAAAACCTTATTTTGTGGACAATTGTCAAACCCGAGTAGTATTCTGAGAGTCTTTCCTTGCCAATGAATGTAAATTCCATAGTTATCGAAATCCAGTGGGCTTGTTCCATACTTAGTCAGATTTTAGGTCTAGATAATGAAAAATATGTAGTTGAGGTCATGTTAGGCTTTCTGTTAACCTTTTTTAAATCAGAATCTAGTCAGTAAGTATGTATCAATTTTGATAAATTCATAGCTGATAATGTACACAAATAGCTAGTGAAATTCCAATCACTAAGGCACTTAAGGTATTACACATACTTGCTGAAAAATTTCTTGGAGACAAATAAAAAAGAGTTCCCTAAAGCAACATTCATCTCCACAGAATGCAAAAGAATCCCAATGCTCATTTTCATAAATAATATCATACCTAGATTTTACAACTTGATCTTCAACACCAGCTTGCCAAGAGTCCCGAAGGACATGAAAAGTTAATTACAACCAAATTCAGAAAATAAAGTGGGAGATTGGGTGTTGTTCATGCATTCTACATTAATTTGGGTATATGGTTGTCAATAAGCACCTTATATTCTCCCTATATTTCTAACACCTAGATTCTTTTCCCTCGAGTTCATCAAGCAAAGAATCATCTTAGATACAAAACATTTCCTGAAAATGCATAAGGTGTCCAACCTGAAATTTCCTTTCATCATAGGACCATTTGTTGTGAAGACTAGATCTTGCTTATATCAGATCCAAGCCAAATTCAAGGAGTTTGGATTTGCACAGCTACAAGGAATAAGATATAATCCACATTAGGGCATATTTAAAATAATATTGATGAGAAAATAGGGCCCTTATGAACATGAGTATGTTGAAGGTTTTGACAAATTGGCAAATTTGGAAACCTATGTAGATATGGAAGCCATCGTGAATCCTTCTCAAACACAACAAGTGGGGACAACCCTACAACAGACTCAGACACATCATACCCCTTAGAATCTGACATTCCAAGTTCACAAAGTAATTGTGTACACCAAGAGAAGAAGTTCGGAGGCCCTAGGCACTAGTAGTCAATAGACTGCTCCCAAGAAGATAAAGATCAAACATTCTCCACAAATAGTAGATCTGGAGGAAGAAGAGCCTAAGGAGAAAGTAAGTATGGATATGGTGGAGAGTGACACTAGCAAGGAAGAAGCTGGTAAAAGAAGCATGCCCCAAATTAAAAGCATCTCAAGAGCTTTCAACAGCAAAAAGCATGTTTTTTATAAAGCACCTAGAGCAGTCTATAAATATAAAGAAGACTTAGCAAATCAATATGATGTGAAAGGAAGCTTGGACATGAGTGAAATAATGGAGTTGATACCTAAGGTGGAAAATATTTCTCAACATAGGTATTTTATGTTCTCAGTCAGAGACAAAGAAGAAGACACTCAGCATAGCAGTTTCACATGAGGATAAAGTGTATGAGGTCAAGTTGCATTATGAAAACATCAGTGACCCAGAAAAGGTGAAATTCCATAGAAACACTAGTGACATGTTGTATTTAGACTACTTGGGTCTGATATTAAGGGTTTCAAGGTTGGCAATTCATGCACTTAAGCTAGAGGGGTGGTTCAAACAAGAGAAAGAATCCAACAGAGCTTGGCAGACTCGGTTCAAGAGATTAGAATCTGAAGGTCCTCAAGGGGTAAAATCCTCCTTCGAAGAGAAAGACAAGATGATTCAAAGCATGAAGAAAAGGATAAATATTTCTTCCACATACCATCCAAAAATAGTAGAGTTGGTTTCTCTAGAACAAGAGAAAGAGACATTTCGACAAGAAGCATTGAATTACAAGGCCAATGTGTTGCAGTTGGAGAAGGAAAAGGTGAATTGGTCACAAGGATAAAAAAGAGCATTAGACATGGTTGTTGTTGCACCTTCTACTGTAGAAACTGATCAAAGCACTGATGGATTGGTTCAGGCTTTGTCCCATGTTAGCCTAAAGGAGGAGGAAATCAAGAGCCTTAAAGGAGACGTAGAAAAGTTGCAACAAGAAATAAGAATAAAAGATGATAAGATGGCCCACTTCCAGAAAGAGAATCAAGCTTTACAGAAAATAATAGACAAGTTGAAGACAAGTTTGAAAGGAAAAGGATTGTTGCAGGGGGACAAACACGTCATTTGGGACTCTATTGCTACGGAAGTTTCCAAGTTCAAGGTATACCTAAATTTCATCTATGAAAAGGATAGCATGGTTATCACAACTAAAATAAGATGCACTGTTGTGGGTGATACACTGGCAAAGAAACCCTTAGAGTGGACCCAGAATGCTATAAATATGCTAAATTCCATTCCCACTGCTGAACTTCAGACCATTGGGGTCAAATACAGGACCACATTGATCATTTAGGCCATGAGGGTCATTTCCAAGAATAATCTTCTTAAATCATTCCAAACTAAGGCCATGTAGATGGAGCAGAGCATACAAGAATTCAAAGATATGTTCGAAGATTTGTTTTCAAAGGCCTCCCACCATTTTGGGATGGCAAAGGGAAATTGTTTAATCAGGAGGAGTACAACTCTCACCTCGCCGAATTCAGAATGGATCACTCCAAGTTTGAAAGCCTGGAGGAAAACTTGAAGGGGACAAATCTGGTGGAATATTTGACCACACATTTTGAGATCTTAAATCAGTTAGAAACAGTGAAGATCGGGCTGCCAACCATGACTTATGCCACTTTCATTGACCTGGAAATCATGATAAAGGAAATGATGGATTACAATATCCCTTATGACTTACAATGGAAAGAGATAGTGTGAATAGGAAACACACAATTCAATTTTTTGGGAACCAACAAATAACCTCCAAGTGTCACCAGGATAGCGTGTTCGGCAGAGGACCAGACGAGACAAATGGTGAAGATAGAAGATGAAGAGCTAGAGGAATCGGTTGCAAATTCATGAAATGTTTGTGTTTGATCCATCATTGTAATCGGTTCCCATACCAAAACTGTCGAATGTAATTATTATAGTCGGTTTTAGAAGCTGAAACGTTTCAGTTCATCTATTGTAATCAAATTCTAATTGAAAGGAACTCAAAATTGTATAATTGATATAAGTTATGAATGTATTAATGTTGGCAGAAGTGCAAGGGCACATTTTAGTTGTTTTTGAACTCAATTGTAATTTTATGGAGCTGAATTGAATACATGTGCAGAATCTTTTGAAGTATCTATGAAAATATTGTAATGGTGGTGATATGTGTTTTGTCTTCTCTCATTGTATGTATTTCCTGTGTTCTTTTATTCCATTTTCATTGTCTTCTCTTTAAATTGGATAGTTAAAAGCTCAGAATTCATCTTATGATGCTCTCGGCTTAAGCAATTTAAACTTTGTGTATTTCTTCTTAACTAATTCAGAATTCATTTCAGTAATTCTCTTATGCAGTTATTTTTTTTCTCCTTCCTCTTACACCCTGCTTAAATACAATTTATAACTCAAATTCATTGCCTCATTTAGCCTTTATCCTCTAGAGAGTTCTACCATCCAGTCATTGTTTTCATTCACTTTTGGAATTTTGACTCCATAGCCCTAGGTGACCCTCCCCTTCCTTGCCAACAACTTTATAAGAAAACCCCAAAACAAACTAAATCTAGCCACTGATTGCCAAAGAGATATCAAGTGACATGAGAGATACCTATTTGAGATAAGAAGGCTAGTTCCCACCTCTAAAGTTGGTTGAAATAGTTACCTCTATCATTTTTTTATCAGCCGAACAAATTTACAAAGTGCTAACATTTTGGCGCCGCTGTCAGGGATCGAAAGTGAAATCTTCCTTGGGAGAAGAACGACTTAAAGATTTAGTTTTGATCCCTGAGGGTGAAAGTGGATCAAATACCTTATTGGATGAGATTATGTTTTCCCTGGTGACTCCATTACCAAGACACCAGTTGCACCAAGCAGTGTGAGCTAGAAATTTTGGCTCCCAAGAGAATTCACACCAGGAGAAACCCAGACCCAGAAGCTGCAATCCCTGTGTCTAAGCCTGAAAAGATTGTACATAAAAGAAACTAAAATCAAGTAACCCCAATGTTTCATTTATAATGATATCTATCCTTACCCAAGGAGGGACTAACAATCATTGAAGACCTTGAGTTTGATGTAAAATTTAAACAAACTATGTTTAGGACTAAATCTTAATCTTGTTTGAATGAGGTCCTCTTTGATGAAAAGAGGTTCCAAGATTTGATTTTAGCTACATATGCGAAGCCTATAGTGATTCATACTCAGAACCAACAACCACTTCAACCCCTCACATCAACCATGGCAGCTAGATTTTCTCTTGTACTTCCTGCTCAGTTACATGATTTGCCTCAAGAATATAATCTAAGGATCAAACTGTATGATATTGAAGGTAGCGTGTCAGCCCAGAAAAATTTAGACTGGTTCAATGATTTTATAGACTTGGAAGAAGTAGATTTTGAAGATGAAAAAATGAGATTGTTTGCACAAAGCCTTGCAGGGGAAGTGAGAAAGTGGTTCAGAGCTCTTCCAACAGCTAGTATCATAAATGTTGAAGCCTTTGAAACCAGTTTTCTTGTAAAGTGGGGTGACAAGAAGAACCCCCTTCAGTTGTTGACTCAATATAACAACATGAGGAGGTCACCTAATGAAACAGTGCAGGATTTTTCAACTAGATTTGTAAAGGTTTATAATCTAATTCCTACTGAGGTAAAACCCCCCCTAAAGCTGCTCAACTCAGATATGTTGATTCTTTTGAAAGTGATTGTTCTTTGTTATTGAGGGAACGAAGATCTTCTTCATTATATGATATGATGAATGATGCCATACAGGTAGAGGTAAATCTAATGGCTTCGGGAAAGATCAAATCTGACTCTGACTGGGCATGAACAAAGATCAAGATAAGGCACAATCTTCCACCTCACAAACGTCAGATGAAAGGTTTGAAATGATGATTAAAACCATGGAGAAAATTATGGAAATAATGGGCTTAGATAATAGTCCTAACACTAGAGAACATGATGATGGCCCACACAGAAATTAGAGAAGACCAACAATCCCACAAATCAGACAAAGAAATCAAGGGAATCAGGGAAAACAGGCAAATTAGGGAAATTGGGGAAATAAGGCAAACCAAGAAAATCAGGGGGATCAAAAAATAAGGCCTCCTTTTCAAAATAATTATGTGAATGAGAATTATAATGGATATTTTGAAGACAACATGAATTGTTTTGATGATAAAGAAACATAGGTATTTTTGACTAAAGAAGAACATGACCAGTTCATGGATTCAAATGAGATATCCATGCTAGATGAGGAGGAAATGTTATCGGTATAAAGGGAATATTACCAAGAAGGATTGCAGGATTCCATCATGCAATTCCAGAGACAATACAATCTTTGAAATCAGAGAGTGCCTGAAAACCCCCCAAAGGGAAATCCTCCAAAAGAAAACCACACCAAAGAAGCTCAGAGTAACATACTCTCTTCAAGTCAGCTCAAAAAGGATTCTTCTACAAAGGATGTTGTGGACAAAGGAAAGAAGAAAGAAGAGCCTCAGAAGAAAATACTAGAAGCAAGGAAAGAAACAATCACCAAAGAGGTAGAGAAAACCTCATTCTCTTTACTTTTGAAAGTGAAATGGGCAAGATTAAAATTTTGGTACCATTCAATGAATTGATCAAGAACAATGAATATAGAAATCATATCATTAATATGCTTAATATGGAACAAAATTATGATACCCTAAACATACAATATGATCACCCAACCATCTTATTTGGCCCGCATGTAGAGGAAAATAGTGATGCTGAAGAAGTTCCACCTTTTTATGTCAGTCTGAAAATCCATGATATGACTCTGCACAATGCCATGCTAGATTCAAGAGCATCTCATAACCTGATGCCCAAGGTGTTCATGGACAAACTAGGCCTCGACATCACAAGGCCTTACAAAGACATGTTCTCTTTTGATTCCAGGAAGGTGAAGTGCCTGGGTCTTATCAAAGATCTGGTGGTATATTTAGCACAAATCCTAGCAAAGAACATGGTTATGGATGTAGTGGTTGTTGATATTCCTCCCAAGTTTATCATTTTGTTATCCAGGTCATGGGCTGCAAAAATAAAGGGAACTTTCTAGATAGACATGTCATATGCCACCATCCCTGTCTTTGGTCAAGACAGAAGGTTTTATAGAGAGGTTTTGCTCAAATACATGGTCATAAACAAGTCACAGATGAGTAATCATCCCATCTACTCTATGGAAACTGAGTTGGGGTCTTCCATTTTCTTCAATGACCTATGTTTTGAAGAGAAAAAGCCAGAAATTGATATGGTTGACAAAGATAGATCTGATCGGCATATTGAGAAGTTTTCAAAGTAGAGGACAACGCAGAAGATTAGATATGGAATATGAGTTTCGATGGAGATGTCAGTAGAGAGGGAGCAGGGGCTGGCATATGGATCAATCACCCCAAAGGAAATTAAAAATTATGTTCTTACAAACTTGTTTTTGAGTGCACGAATAACATGGCCAAATATGAAGCATTAATATTGGGATTGAAGGTTTTGAAAGAATTGGGTGCCAGAAGAATAGATGTACACGGAGACTCTGAAGCTAATTATCAATCAAATAAAAGGCATATACCAAGCAAAGCATCCTAGACTGAGGGCATATAGGAACCTAGTGCTAGATCTCTTTGAGAAATTTCAAGAGTATAACCTTTCAGCAATTCCAAGAGGGTAGAATCAGATTGTCGATGCCTTGGATACTTCAGTAGTGGTTTTCAAAATTTCAATCTTCCCTAACAGAAAATATGAGGTTGAGGTCATGTACAGGCTAGCAATACCAGATAATATTAAGTACTGGCGGGTTTTTGTTGATGAAAAACAAATAGAAATCTTCCTCAAGATGGAGAATGAGTTTGAGAATCTGAGAATTGATGAAGAATACTATGATGAAGAGGTAGATGCAGTTGCTTTCACAAAGGATGGGTACTTCGAAAATCATATTGCAGGCAGAGACATAGTTCAGCTAAAGAGCAACATCATTCCCAAGGGTCTGGTCCCATTGGAGAAAATCTTTGATAATAATGATGTGGCAAGAAGTCTAAAAATCACAGTAAACGAAGAGGATGCAGAAGATTGAAATATTGGGACTCAGGAGGACCCCAATATCATTAAGATATCCAGAACACTCAGCCCTGAAGTTATGGAGAAATATATCAAATTAATGAAAGAGTTCCCTGATGTTTTTTCCTGGAGCTACGAAGATCTGAAAGTTTATGACACCGGTAAAATCCAGCATGTGATCCCAATCAAACAATATCACAAACCTTTCAAACAAAAATTAAGAAGGATAAACCATTTGTTTCTACCCTTGATTGAAAAAGAGGTAAAGAATCTATTTTAAGCCAATATCATAGTATCCCTGAGGTTTTCTAAATGGGTGGAAAATCTGGTACCAGTCAGAAAAAAGAGTGGAGAAATCAGGTTGTGTGTGGATTTCAGAAATTTGAATAGAGTATCTTTAAAGGACAACTACCCACTTCCTAAGATGGATCACATTTTACAGAAAGTGGTGGGTTCTCAAAAAATGTCAATGTTGGATGGCTTCTCTGGATAAAATCAGATTATGGTGCACCCTGATGATCAGAAAAAGACAGCATTCACAACTCCATGGGGAACATTCATGTATGCCAAGATTCCTTTTGGGCTCATGAATGCAGGGGCAACATTTCAAAGAGATATGGACATAGATTTTCCTAATGAAAAATACAAATTCATTGTTATCTACCTAGATGATATCACTGTGTATTATGTTTCAGATGAAGAACACCTCAAGCATCTAAGAAGGGAATTTCAGAAGTGTAGAAAGTTTGAAATCTCGTTGAACACTAAGAAGTCAAATTTATCTATGGAAGAAGGAAAGTTGTTGGGTCACATTATTTCAAAAGAGAGAATAAAGGTATATCCCAGCAGAGTTGATGGAATCTTAAAAATTGGCATACCCAGAAGTAAAAAAGAGGTACAATCTTTCTTGGGAAAAGTGAATTTTCTGAGAAGGTTTATCCTTAACTTGGATGAAATCATAAAGTATATTACCAACATGCTCAAGAAAGGAAATGAAATAAAGTGGACCCCTGAAGCCAGAAAATCCTTTGAAGACATCAAAGTGGCATTGACCAAGGCTCCAGTACTAGCTAGCCCTAATTTTGAAAAGGACTTCATATTGTTCTCTTTTTCCTCAAAGCACACAATTTCTCATGTTTTACTATGGAAATATGAGGAGAATTTTGAGAAACCCATAGCATATTACAACAAAACATTGAGGGAAACCCCTTTGAAGTATGATATCATGGAGAAGAAATCATATGCACTAGTCAAGGCCTTGAAATAATTTATATTTTACATATTTCATTCCCATACTACTGCTTATGTGCCCAGTAGTTCTGTAAAAGACATCCTAACCCAACCTGATCCTGAAGGAAAGAGGGGGAAATGGATAGTAGTTTTGTTATAATATGACCTTGATATCAAACCCACCAAGTTGATCAAGGGACAGGGGCTTGTGAAGCTGATGGCACAAACCAATTCTGAACTCTTAGGAATAAATTTCATGGTTGACTTGTCAACAGGTGTGGAGGAAGAGAGATCTCCTTAGATATCCCAAAAATTCCTTGACTCCTCATGGTATGCATATATCATTTATGTATTAAAAATTTTGCAGGCTCCTCCTGAATTTAGTAAAACAAAGGCCAGATTCTTAAAGTTGAAAGAAACAAAGTTTTGTATAGTAAATCAGTCTCTTTATTGGAAGGATCTAGGGGTAATGGTGTTGAGTTGTTTGTTGGAAGAAGAAGATGAGAAGACCATCAAGGAATTTCATAAGGGTGACTGTGCAGGGCACCATTATTGGAAAACCATTGTACACAAGATTTTGAGGGCTAGGTTCTATTGGCCTAGAATTTTTTCTGATGTCTATAAAGAGGCTTCGAGATGTCATGAAGGCCAATTTTTTTATGGGAAGATAAAATTGTAGCCTCTTCCTTTGAAACCCATCTCTGTTGAAGCACCTTTCAGACAGTGGGGCCTTGATTTTATAGGAGAAATACATCCACAATCCTCAACTCAGCACAAGTGGATTCTAACAGCATCAGATTACTTCACTAAATGGATTGAGGCAGTTCACACCAGGAGGGCAACAGATGTTGTTATCATCCAGTTTTTAGAAGACAATATTTTTTCCAGGTTCGAATGCCCAATCAAGATCATAATAGATAATGCAGCAGCTTTCAAGTCCAAGAAAACAGAAAAAAATTGCAGTGATTACAATATCACCCTTGGCCATTCTACACCTTATTACCCTCAAGGAAATGGGTTGGATGAATCTTAAAACAAAATCTTAGTCAAAATTATCAAGAAACTGTTGCAAGATAACAAAAAGGATTGGCACAAAAGGCTCATACATGCACTATGGGCTAACAGAATCACCCCAAAGAGATCTATCACCACCTCACCTTTTCAGATTTTTTATGGAACAAAGGTTATTTTTCCTACTACATTGGGATTTCCAGTGATGAGTTTGTTATAGGAACAGGATGCAAAAACAGATGTCACTCAAAGAAGAAAGATGAACTAATCAGTGTCCAGCAAACCAGGGAAAAGGCTTTCAAAAATGCTCAGCTGCACCAAGACATGATCAATAAGGCTTTTGACAGGAATACCAAGGAAGGTGACTTCAAACCAGGAGACTTGGTGTTAATATGGGATGCCATAAATGAAGATAAAGGAAAACACGGAAAGTTTGATCATCTATGGCTAGGATTATTCAAGATTGCAGCATACCATGGGAATAATGCCTATCTACTACATGAGAGTAATGGAGACATTGTTGGAGGAGGGCCTATGAATGGCAGGTTCCTCAAACATTATATCGTTTAAACAATCATCACCCCTTCCATTCATTTTACATAATCATTTTCGCTTTGTCTTTTTTCATGAAGAAATTGAAATAAAAGAAGCATAGTTGAAGCTCGAGGTGAAGGCCTTGAGATATGCTAGGTTGATTTTGAGTATTTGAATAAAGGTTGGTAGATTCAGATTGCAAGAATAAATGATAGCCCAATGGGCAGGCACTCGATCTATCTTTCTTTGTTACCTCGCAGGGAGGATAACATCCCTAATTGGAGCCCATGTTATCACCATAACAAATTTTTGATGGAATCCAAGTCTCGAGACTTAGCGAGGGGATAAACTGATGTAGATACACAATAAACTAGAGGACGAGGGCACACCTAGTGGAATAAGTCTAAATCTAGTGAAGGCACAGAGTTGACAAGACCCGACGGGCCACAGATCTCAGGCACCATAGATCAATGGTCGGAGGCCATATCGGGCAGAGAAATAGCGTGAAGATTAATTATTTGAAAGCAGGCCAATGAAAATATTGTGGTTTCGACTCGGGACCACGTGGCACCACTAGATGCATATCAGGGCAAAAAGCATTCTACCCCAAACATCTTTGCCTCATCCCCAATATCGGGAAGCGTATATAAGGGGGGGGGAGCCTTGTCATTATTTTATGCTTTTCAAATCATTTGAATGTTAAAAGTGGCATGACCACTCTAATCGAACCTAATCTCAACAATGCACCAAATTCATGCATCTTCCGTCTCGTAGGTATTTTCATCACCACCATGGATCCTATCGTTTTGTCTATAACATAGCAAGATCTCCTGCCAAGAAAAGAAGCCCTAATTGACAGAGACTCTGATGTGTTTGACACGAAAATAACCGTCTCACCCATCTCAGTGTCTAAAGCCAATTTATCAAATCATGTAGGGAGACAAATACTCTTCCTCGAATCGGTCCAAGCCTCCATATTCCCTTACGCCATCGAAGTCACATTCCCTTTCCCGAAATTCATAGTTTTGTGCACTGAACAGTACTACAGGAAGAGAGGTTCATTTTAAATAAGTTAGGGTCAAAGGTCCTGTGTAGAATAGATAGCCAATCCATTCAATAGTCCCTCAACATACTGGAGTCCCCTTCCATAGTGTCTGAACCCTTCGAGGAAGAAAATCTAGTTACAATTTATAGAGAATGTCCCCCCGAGGTCAAAAACTTATTTTGCAGAAAATTGTCAAACCTGAGCAGTATTCTGAGAGCCTATCCTTGCCAATGAATGTAAATTCCATGGTTATTGAAATCCAATGGGTCTGTTCCATACTCATTCATATTTTAGGTCTAGATAATGACAAATATGTAGTTGAGGTCATGTTAGGTTTTCTATTAACCTTTTTTTAGTCAGAATCCAGTCAGTCAGTTTGTATCAGTTTTGATAGATTCATAGTTGATAATGTACACAAACAACTAGTGAACTTCCAATCACTAAGGCACTTAAGGTATTACACATACTTGCTGAAAATGTTCCTGGAGACAAACAAAAAAGATTTCCATGAAGTAGCATTCATCTCCATAGAATGAAAAAGAATCACAATGCTCATTTTCATAAATAAGATCATATCCATAGTTTACAGCTTGATCTTTAACACCAGCCTGCCAAGAGTCCCGGAGGACATGAAAAGTTACTTACAACCAAATTCAGAAGATAAAGTAGGAGATTGGGTGTTGTTCATGCATTCTATAGTAATTTGGGTATATGGTTGTCAGGAGGCACCTTATCTTCTCCCTATCTTTTTGACACCCAAATTCTTTTCCCTAAATCTCATCAGGAAAATAATCATCTCAGAGATAGAACATTTTTTGAAAATGCATAAGGTGTCCAACCTGAAATTTCCTTTCATCATAGGACCATTTGTTGTTAAGACTAGATCTTTCTTATCTCAAATCCAAGTCAAATTCAAGGAGTTTGGATTTTCATAGCTACAAGGGAGAAGATATGATCCACATTAGGTCAGATCTAAAAGAAGATTGATGAGAAAACAGGGCCCTTATGAACATGAGTATGTTGAAGGTTTTGACAAATTGGAAAATTTGGAAACCTGTGTTGATATGGAAGCCACCTTGTAGCCTGATCAAACACAACAAGTGGGGCCAACCCTATAATAGACATAGACACAGAAGACCCCTCAGAAGATGACATTCCAAATTCCCAAAGTAACTGTCTACACCAAGAGAAGTAGTTCGGAGGCCCTAGGCACTAGTAGTCAGCAGACTGCTCCCAAGAAGATAAAGATCAAACATTATCCACAAATAGTAGATCTGGAGGAAGAAGAGACTAAGGAGCAAGTAAGTATGGATATGGTCAAGAGTGGCACCGACAAGGAAGAAGTTGGTAAAAGAAGCATGCCTCAAAGTGAAAGAAACTCAAGAGCTTTCAGCAACAAAAAGCACATTAGTGATAAAGCACCTGGAGCAGTATACCAATCTAAAGAAAACTTAGCAAAGAAATATGTTGTGAAAGGAAGCTTGGCCATGAGTGAAATAAGGGAGTTGATACTTGAGGTGGAAAATATTTCTCAACATAGGTCTTCTCTATTCTCAGTCAAAGATATAGAGAAGAAGACACTCAACATAGAAGTTGCAGATGAGGATAAAGTGTCTGAGGTCAAGCTGCATTATGAAAACATCAGTGCCCCAGACAAGGTGAAATTCCATAGAAACACCAGTGACATTTTGTATTCGGACTACCTGTGTATGAGATTAAGGGTTTCAAGGTTGAAAACTCATGCACTTAATCTGGAGGGACATTTGAGACAAAAGAAATCATCTAGCAGAGCTTGGAAAACTCAAGTCAAGAGGTTAGAATTTGAAGGCCCTCAGTGGGTAAAAGCCTCCTTAGAAGAGAAAGACAAGATGATTCAAAACATGAATAAAAGGCTAAATATGTCTGCCACAGAGCATCCACAAACAATAGAGCTAGTTTCTCTAGAACAAGAAAAAGAGACATTTCGACAAGAAGCATTGAATTACAAGGTCAAAGTGTTGCAGATGGAGAAAGAAAAGGTGAATTGGTCACAAGGATAGACAAGAGCATCAGACATGGTTGTTGTTTCGCCTTCTACTACATAAATTGAGCAAAGCATTGATGGATTGGTTTAGGTTGTGTCCCATGTTAGCCTAAAGGAAGAGTAAATCAAGAGCCTTAAAGGAGACATAGAAAAGCTGCAACAAGAAATAAGAATAAAAAATGAGAACATGGTCGAGTTCCAAAAAGAGAATCAAGCTTTACATGAAAGAATAGACAAGTTGAAGACAAGGTTGAAAGGCAAAGGACTTTTGCAGGGGGGAAAACACATCATCTGGGACTCTATTGCTTCTGAAGTTGACAAGTTCAAGGTATAAATAAATTTCATCGATGACAAGGATAGCATGGCTATCACAGCCAAAAGCATTGCATTGTTGTGGGTGAGACATTGGCAAAGAAACCCTCAGAGTGGGCCCAGAATGTTATAAATCTGCTAAATTCCATTCCCACTGTTGAACTTCAGACCATCAAGGTCAAAGACAGGACCACATTTATCATTTGGGATAGGAGGGTCATTGCCAAGCATAATCTGCTTAAATCAGTCCACACTAAGGCCATGCAGATGGAGCATAGCATACAGGAATTCAAAGATCATTTTGAAGAATTGTTCGTCAAAGGCCCCCCACCATTTTGGGATGGCAAAGGGAAATTGTATGATCAGGAGGAGTACAACTCTCACCTCGCCCAATGTAGAATGGATCACTCCAAGTTTGAAAGCCTGGAGGAAAACTTGAAGGGGACAAATCTGGTGGAATATTTGACCACATATTTTGAGATCTTAAATAAGTTCAATATAGTGAATATCGCGTTGCCAACCATGACTTATGTCACTTGCATTGACCTGGAAATCCTGATAGAGGAAATTCAATTGGAAAGACAAAATGCAATTTTTCGAGAACCAACAAATAACCTCCAAGTTTCACCAGGATAGTGTGTTCGTCAGAGGAATAGACTAGACAACTGGCAAAGAAAAAAGATGAAGATCCAAAGGAATCGGTTGTGGATGCATGAAACGTTTTTGTTTGATCCATCATTGTAATCGGTTCCCATATCGAAACTGTCGAATGTAATTATTGTAGTCAGTTTTAGAAGGTGAAACGTTTCAGTTCAGCTATTGTAATTAGTTTCTAATTGAAAGGAACTATAAATTGTATAAATGATAGAAGTTTTGAATGTATTAATGTTGGTAGAAGTGCAAGGGCACTTTTTAGTTGTTTATGAACTCAATTGTAATTTTCTGGAGCTAAATTGAATACATATGTAGAATATTTTGAAGTCTCTATGAAAAAATTCTAATGGTGGTGATATGAGTTTTGTCTTCTCTCATTGTATGTATTTCATGTGTTTTTTTATTCCATTTGCACTGTCTTCTGTTTAAATTGGATAGTTAAAAGCTCAGAATTCATATTATAATGCTCTAGGCTTAAGCAATTTAAACTATGTGTATTTCTTCTAAACTAATTTAGAATTCATTTCAGTAATGCTCTGATGTAGTTATTTGTTTTCTCCTTTCTCTTACACCCTGCTTAAATACAATTTGTAACTCAGATTCATTGCATCATTTAGTCTTTATCCTCTAGAGAGTTCTGTCGGCTAGTCATTATTTTCATTCACTTTTGGAATTTCGACTCCATAGCCCTAAGTGACCTTCCCCTTCCTTTCCAGAAACTTTATAAAAAACCCTCAAAACAAACTAAATCTAGCCACTGATTTCCAAAGAGATATCAAGTGACACGAGAGAGCCCTCTCTTAGCTAAGCAAGCTAGTGCCCATCTCTAAATCTAGTTGAAACAGTTACCTCTGTCATTTGTTTATCAGTCGATCAAATTTATAGAGTGCTAACACCACCCAATGGTAGGAATAGATCCTTCTGATATAAATAATATTCCATATGCACCTTCCATAACTGGTAGTTTTGGTCATTAAATTTATCGACCCTAAATTTTCCATCTTCCACCATTTCTCCCACTCGAACCAAGAACCCTCTTTTCCTACGAGTCACCTTTCAATCTTATACTAGTTGTTATAAAAATAGGATCGCGGAGAAATAAAATAAGATAAATGCGAAAATAAAACATAGAAGATACAAAATACAATTGAGACACAAATATGCGTGGTTCACTTAATGTGGGCTACGTCCACCAGAGAAATTGGTAGGTCCTTCCATTTTATTATCCAACAAAAATGAAGGGATACAACCGACAACACGCCCACTGTAACTTCCTCTTCTTTCTCTCATAGTATCACGTCTCAGAATACAATATTCGCGATAATACACAGTCACAATAAAATTTCCTAATAAAAGAGGGTTTCCTTCTAGGGAAAAAAACCCTAACATAACTTCTACAATCATATTTGTGACCTTATAATGAACGGTCCAGATTGACTATGAAATTACAATATTTGAATTGCAAAAAAAACAAATATTTCTTTGACCTACATACGAATTAGTAAGATAATCAGGCTCCAAAACCAACAGACCTTCATTAAAAAATGGAACTCTCAAAAAATTTGGTCAACACCCGACCATCGGCTCATCGGTGATTGACCATCCCTAATGGTTGTTGAATACTCTTTCCAAAATCGATCGATTTGACCATCGACCACTTATGTTGGTTGGCGTGGAAACTACTGATGTGGCATGACACATGGACATTGATGTGGCATGACACGCCATCCTAAGGTGTCAACTTGGATGATGAGGCATGACACATGGATGATGATTTCATCATCCTCTTTTCCCCATTGGCCATCGGTCGATTCTCTTGGAAAACCTGGACACTTCACCGAACTCGGCCGACACGATGCGTCAACCACCGGTGACTTCTCTTCCTTGATTCAAACATTTCACCAAAATCGACCAACCCTCGACCATTGACCCATCATCCATTGGCGATGTTCATTGGTGATTAAAAATAATTCTCCAGATTCGGATGATTGTTGGACATCAACAGTCAGAGATGTCTTATGGCTGACCCAAACTCTTTGTCATTTCGGTTGATCCATCCAATGACCATCGACGATTTCTGTTTGTGAACTTTAACACTTAGAAAAATTTTAAATTTTCTTTGATTGATTTGAATCATCGATCTAATCCCTTTCACAACCCTTGATTTAATCTCATCAACCTTTCAAATGGTCAAATCCTTAGGAATTTTTAAATTTATCATGATGAATCCCTGCCGTCGATTTCGAGTTCAAAAGAGATCTCAGTCATCGATCCACCAAACTTCCTATAACTCTACAGGTCGCCATTAAAACTCAAATTTTGACCATTCTAGGTCCGATGTGCAACTTCACTGCTCTACTCTATTAACTCTCTTAAACCACTTGAAGTCATTACAACTCAGATTTCACTCATGAAATTGGGGACTTCTCTCTAAAAATATTTGTTTTTCCCCAAAACTATCACAAAAAAAATACACAATGAAAAATTTCATGAATTCACAGCCATCTTGGTGCATACAAGCCTGATGTTTGAACCAGAGCTCTGATACCATAATGTAACGTCCCCCAACTCAACCGAGGGACATTACGGTGTGGAATATACATAAAAATGAAATTTCTACTAACTAATTTAATTCATTTAAAGTTAACTCATTTCCTGTAGCTTTCAGCTAAAAACTAAAATAGATTTAGTTGTTTCCCATAACCATAAAATAGATCCATCTAAATCATACCAAATTAACATGAATGTAGCTTAATCATTCAAAAGGAAGAATAGAAATCATTCTCAAATATACAGAGTTCATGCACAACAATAACACTTGTAAATAACATGGCAACAAGATAAAACACTTATCTTTAAACAAAAATTGTGCAACCAACTGATTGAGATGAACATTCCACCCAACCATAGACTGATTGTTCCAAATATCAACATCCAGTCACCCCTGATATGAGGCTAGAAATCCACAAAAGAGGGTAGTCTCTCAGAGTCCACTCACAAATCATAAAACTCACAACCCAACTGATATTATCCTACATTTATCCCAATTTCCCACCAACTCTCTTCCTCTTGACCTATCCAACCCAAGGAATGTACTCCTTCATTGATCGTAGTCCCTCGGGCTTCCCATTCATTTATTAGAGTCTCTCTAGCACATGCAACTAGGAATCTCTCAGTTGGGAACTCAAGGGAAACCGTTGCTTAAGAAAACTATTAGCAAGCAACCATCAAACACTTGTTGTTTTAGTGCAACTCACACAAGAGTTCACTCTTCAGACCTGACAACCTAGATCTTCAGTATTCGAACTCCAATTTGCTCCAATTATGCTTCAGCTTGCTCTAGAATTCACCCTCCATGGTTCCACCAGCTCCAAGCTCTATTTCTTGCTCTCTCCTTGCTTCCCATGCACAAAACTTGACTAACTAAAAATTGTTTTCCCAACCCATATAAATTTCCTCTCTTTGGATTGCCTTTATTTACTCACACTCTTCCCCAAAATGATTGTACCCAACCCCCATGTGCCCAATAACTTTGGTATGTGACCACTCACACCCACTCTCTTACATGTATTAAATTATTGTCTTTGGGAACACTCAATCAGAAATGATAAGGTTCATATACAAATAGTAAATTTAGGAAAATTGGTTGAATTAATATACATGGGTAATCCCCCCCCGCCCTCCGCCCTTGGACCCCTCTTGGCCATTATCCTAGACACTCCCTTATCTTGTGGATTAATTCATTGCCATTCTCTTGTCCATGTCCCCTTAGCATCTGATCATCACATTTTATTATTAAACATTGAAATACAATTTGCATATTACATTGCTTTGGAAGTAGCCACACATTATATATACATAAGCATTAATTAAACTGGGGATTATAGTGGAGATGTTACAGACTTATTAGCAAATGTTTATTTTAAGTTTATTCCTCTAAACGATTTTAGTCTTGATAGATTTTCCGTCGAATTAATTATTAGACCTTCTATTTCTGATAATGTCACCAATTGGTGAGATTTTAACGATGATGAAGATATAATTAATTTCCTTACTTCAGAGGGAACATATGAAAATGACATTATCGATGAAAATTCACATGATCATGAATTGAATAAATATTTTAAAGGTGGAAATATCAAATAAGAGAATATTATTCCTAGATCTGTTGTTAAGTTAGAGGATTTTTATGATCTCAAAGATAGATTTAAAAGGTCTATAAATTGCAAAACAAACAATCCTACAATGAATTTTGAGATCATTAATTTAGGCACAGATCAGAAACCACAAAATGTCAAATTAGAATCCAGATGCACACCTTCTGAAAGAACTACATTTATAAGTCTTATTAAGAAATATAAAGATATTTTTCCTTGGTCGTATGATGATTTAAATACTTTTGATACATAAATAATACAACATACGATTCCTATGTTGTTTGAAGAAAATTTTGTTCAACAAAAACTTAGGAAAATTCATCCAAATCTTGAATCACAAATCAAAGTTGAATTGAATAAATTGTTAAGAGATAAAATTATTTTCCTAGTAAGGCATTCTTAATGGGTGTCTAATCTTGTTCCCGTTAGGAAGAAAAATGGTGAATTTAAAATTTGCATTGACTTCTGAGACCTTAATAAAGCTTCTAAAAAAACAAAAATTCCCATTACCTCCTATGGAACAAATTCTTCAATCAGTTTCTGTCTTTGAAATGATGTCCTTTCTTGATGGGTTTTTTGGATACAATCAAATCCTAGTGCATCCAAATGACAGACTTAAAACAACATTTAGAACCAAATGGGCCACTTGCGCTTATCATAAAATGCCATTTGGATTGATAAACATTGGTGCAACTTTTCAAATGGAAATGGATGTTTCTTTTAGAGGACTAATTAATATATCTTTCATCATTTATCTGGATGATATCACCATCTATTCCAAAAAATGCTCATATCACATCCATCACCTAAAACATATTTTTGAAAGATGTCGAAAATATGGAATGTCACTGAATCCTAAAAAATCATTTTTTGCACTTCAAGAATGAAAATTATTAGGATTCATTGTGTCCAAAGAAGGAATTACAATTGAACCCTCTAGAATCAAAGCTATATTTGAAATTCCATTACCTCACAATAAGAAATCAATGCGATCATTTCTAGGAAAAATCAATTTTGTGAGGTGTTTTGTTCCTGATTTTGCATAGACAATTTTGCCTTTGCAAAACATGATTAGAAAGAATTTTGTTTTTAAATGGAATGTCATAGAAAACAAGCTTTTGATTCTATTAAACGGGCTATTATACAAGCTCCTACTTTGCTTTCTCCTTATTATAATAAATAATTCACTTTATATACTTTTGCTTCCGATCAGTCATATGTAGCTATGCTAACACAGAAAAATGATCAAGATGCAGAAGTACCAATAGCCTTTAATAGTTCAGTATTGCAAGGTGTTAAACTCAATTAATCCGATGTAGAAAAGAAAGCCTATGCAGTTTTTATATCTATCAAACATTTTAGGACTTTTCTAATCAAATATCATATCAAAGTGATTGTTCCTCATTATGTAGTAAAAAAATTATTGATACAGAAGGATCTTGGAGAAAAAAGATCCCATTGGGTTAGTTCTCTTCAAGAGTATGATCTTGAGATAAAACCTACAAATATTGTTCGTGGTCAAGGATTATCTAAGTTGGTAACTCAAACTATTGATTCACAATCTAATAATATTTTCAATGATCAGGTATCTGAATATTTACAACATGTATATGTCACTCCTGATTTATCAAATTCACAATATTCAAACTTGATTCATTATTTAACACACGGTACTGCACCTTTACATTTAGATGCAAAAAAAAAAAACATGCTTTGAGGTTGAAAGCTAATCAATACCAGCTTATCAATGGATTTTTGTTTCGAAAAATTATGATTCTATGTTTCATAGATATTTGGAAAAAAATGAAATTGATCATTTTTTGTATGATTTGCATGATGGACCAGTGGGTGATCATTTTGGTGGCGATACAAATGCGCATAAATTTCTACATGCGGGTTATTATTGCACGAAATTATTCAAAGACGCACATTCTTATGCTCAAAAATGCAAAGTTTTCCAAAACCTCAGTTGGAAGAGACAGAAGAGCAACATTACCTTTACATCATGTGGTCATAGAACATCCTTTTGAACAATGGGGTATTGATATAATCAGTGATATTGTTCCTAATTCTTCCAAACAACACAAATTTATTCTTACTGCAATTAATTACTTTACAAAATGGGTGGAGGCAATTCCATTAAAGAATGTTACTGTTGATCAAGTAATATCTTTTATTTATCAATTTATTATCACTAGATTTGATCTCCTGAGCACGCTTATTTTTGTTAATGAAAGTTATTTTTATGTTGCATCCCTTATTGAAATTGTTATACAAAATGGTATCAAATTAAAATATTCTGCTAACTACTACCCACAAGGTAATGGTCTAGCAGAATATACTAATAAAAACCTTTGAAAATCATTAAGAAGATTGTTGCTAACAATCATAAAAATTGGCACAAAGCCCTTATTATGCTTTGTGGGAAAATGGAATTACATACAAGGAAGAAATAGGAACTTCCCCTTAGCTCCTAGTGTATTGGAAAGAATCCATATTACCTCCCAATATCGCCTTTCCATCTTCATCCCTTTTGCAATCTATTCAATAGGAACCTTGTTCTAGCTTACAAGATCATTTGGCTAAAATCTTTAAGTTATAAAAAGTGAGAGACAAAGCTCAACAAAGATATGTCAATCATCAAAAAGTTATTAAACAATGGTTTGATAGTCGTTCAGTAAGTGATAAATTTTTTTATGTTGGTGATCTTGTTTTGAAGTGGGATAAAGCTCACGAGGAAAAGGGAAAGCATACTAAATTTCAAAAACTTTGGATAGGTCCCTTTCAAATATACAAAAAGATAGGCCTCTTCACTTTCATGTTACAAACTTTAGATGGAGTAGAGGAAACTCTACCTGTCAATGGGTTGATCTTAAAAAAAAAAAAATCTTGAAAAATGTATTCATCCTTTTGTAAATATGTAAATAGTCCTTGTAAATTTTTTCTTTAATTTCTTTCTTTGTTTTCTTTGGATTGTTGTTTTGGTTTTCTTATTTTTAATTCTTTTTTGTTAATAACAATCAGAGACATGTTGTTTACTTTACATATCTCTTGTTTATACATTTCTAATAAAAGAGAGTCATTATCATTAGATTGTGTGAAGACAGAAAATTCATTATTTATATTATTTTATCATGATAACAGATCTTCTTATGATTGATTCATCTTTAGCAAGAAAATTTACTTAGGAAAGTACTTTGAAACAGAGTCTTTTCATAGTTAATTCCCCTTTTTACATAAATAAAATCAATAACAATGGGAATAACAAATCTCAAGAGGAAAAATCTTAGTTTTACCCCATGAAGTGCAATATATCAAAATGACTTTCATATCACCCTGCTTCCTATTCACCATTGCAAATTACAATCTTAAACATTTTTATCAAAAGGAGATTAATAAATTAAATACATAGGAAGTTGAAAGCACCAAAATGTGCAATAATTGTATACAAACATGTCAGGGCTATGGACGCTTGCGGGCAATGGATCAATGTATACATGGTATCAAGGCAACTTTGTCAGGGCTATGGACACTTGTTGGCAGCGAAGCAATGTCAGGTAACCAAAAGATGAGATGAATTGATTGCATATACTCATCGTAAATAAACTTTACTCATTAGTCAAATCAAAATTTTATCTTCCATTTATTTTAAAATTAAAATTTAATCCCTTTACCTCTGCAAAGACCAAGTCAATAAGTATGAGTATGATTGTAATTTTTATTTTCTTTTAAATTAGTCATGAGGGAGTTATCATTGATATTACAAAAGAGATAGATTTTCTTATTCCTGTGATCTAATCCTTTTCTTTTATCTTTTCATGAACAGAGATAACTAGTTCTCCTAGCATGTCACCAATTGTTGTGGCAAAAAACATCCCCCATATTTTCCTTTTGAATGATATGAAATTAGGAGCCCTTTTGATTTTAATAGGAAGTTTTATCTTATCTTTGTTTGATATTCTTTAACTTGGTTGGTTTGCAGATGAGCATATGAATTTTTTTGTCATAGTTGTGATTGATTTTGTTTTCTATTGGACATCATTATGAATTTGCTAGTTATTGATATTGAATTTAACGACAATTCTTCATATCAATTTCTATTATTTATTTTGAATTTCATGAATTTTAACATGAAATTTGAATTTAGATTATGAAGAATTTATCTATATCGTTCAATAATTAGTAGATCATTGGTTTATTAATTTTTTATGTTTACTATTAACCTTCGATCCTATCACTTCAAAATTTGAACACTCATACCATCATCTATCAAGTTATTTGAGTTATGAACTTTGGCTTGGATGGTTTGTATATATTTTTATTTCATATTTTTAATTGAATTATGGTATATAATATTATGAAGTCTCCATTATACCTTCATTCCTTTGATCCTCTCAAAATAAGACCTTAGCTTATAACTACCATAGTATGGACCTTGAGTTATCATTACATTGGATGACACACTTGTCAATCAAACGAATTAATGACCACCATAGGTGATTATCGTCTCGAGACCTGGGACAATTACCTGGAACATTATATTTTCTACAGGTGTGTTTTTGAATTTATGAAACTTGTAATACGTATTGTCAAATCCATCATTCATTTGTGAGGTCTGGTAACTTGAGTTTGTAGTAAATGGTCATTGCTATTACTAGTTTCCTGTGCATTTCCTTGAGGTTTGTTGAGGTTAACTTTCTACATTTGTGTTGTTTGTCTCTGTTAATGACCAAAACCAACCCTTGATTGAATTTTCTTTGTATTCATGGTGTTGGTGGTAAGGATTGAGCTTGTAGGGTCTGAAATCTTAGAGTCCTATGAAGAATACTCGGCGTTATTTCAAAAGGTTTGGTTTTTAGAATTTATTAGGTCTTTTTAAGGTCATAATACATTTCTTTCCAAAGAATTTTCTCATAGTTTCAATGGTAAAGTGGCCAGAGTAGGAGACATGGAGATTCAAGTAAACGAAGCAATGATAGCTAAGGCTACCCATTTGTCGTTGGTAGGAGAAAAATGGTCAAAGAATTGTTCGTTTAAAGGTATTCCCTAGAAAGGATTCTTAGTGTCGAGGAAGGCAGCATATAATCCAAAAGGTGTGCATGTGACCAACCTCAAAAGGAAATGACGTGACCTGATTTTGATCATTAAACAATATATTACTTGTGAGGATCGCTATGGTTTGATATCATACTATCATTTTCACCTTTTGATGGTTTTCATAGGATACCAATTGAACTTTCCTTACTATTTACACAAGAGTCTGTCAAAAATGGAAAATTTTTATGAGACGGGGTTCAGATTTTTGGAAAAATAAAACTCTTTATATTGTTGTATAGTCCTTTTCTTTAATATAATTCTTGGATCACTTTGATTTTGTATTTCAATTGGAGCTAAAAATATTGAGTACTATTGTTGGTATTTATTTTCTCATTTATTCATCGAAATCATTATATTTAACTTGTGTTTCAATATCATTATTTAATAATTGATCATTATTGATCAATTATATTCTTTTATATCATTGCATGAGCACTTGTAAGAATATGTGTGTGAATACTATT
>ML822888.1:93336-124464 GCA_009831015.1 Picea engelmannii
GGATTCCTATCCCCATCTTTGGGGTGACTTTATGTTGAGATATGGAATGACAATTCTATGTTTGGGTGGAACATCCTTCCCAAACAACTGGTTGCACAACTATTTGAAAAAGATAAGTGTTTAATTTGTTTTATGTGTTGTATTATGAGTTTTAATTGTTGTGCATTAACACTATGATTGATAATGAGTTATAAGATGTTGTAAATGATTTTATTAGTTGCATTCATGTCATTTTAGTATTCTATAACTTCATATATTTATGGGTATCATAAATGGTTAAGTTTGTGTATAATTAGTAGCTGGTAAGCTACAAGTTATTAGATTTTTTTTGATTTTTATGTGTATTCTGCAAAGTAATGTTCCTTAGTTAAACTGGGGGATGTTACATTGCTCAAGTGTTTTACCATTCCCAACATGCGTGAAAAATAAATAAATTCTTATAGCCCTTGAAGACTACCCATATGGAGACATACATTTCCAAAGAGATACGAAGTTGGCACTGCCTCTTAATGTCGCTTGGGGCAACATCGATAAGATTTTTTTTTTATCCTTTCCAAGTTATTTAATTTTAATTATTATTTGATATAAAACGAAAGAAGTAAATAAATATTTTTGGCATGAATAATGACTAAAAAAACTCTCCAATGCCACAAATGTGGGACCAGTGTGACCAACAAGATACCCGAGGCACTGATGCATGGTCAAAGGCAAGAATCAATCTAGTGGAGAGGCTGGGAGGGTACTTCAAGCAGTCTAAAGGTACCTGGTGGGGCTATCCCACTAGATACCCATGGGACATGTGGGGGTATCTCATAGAGAAAGTTCAGTGGAAGGTGGTGGGTGTTCCACTAGTATGGGTGCATATTTTCCATCAGATGGTGATGGTCATTATCTGGTACCATGAGACTCACACCAAGCCAAAGCACAAGTCCTAGATGTTTTTGAGATCTATTTTGTATTATCTATCCATATACATATGTATTGTCAATGGATATGATGAATGTTTTTGTATGTCATTCGATACATTTTGTACTTGATGAAATATTAACACAATATTTATCAGTTTTTTTTGGCCTTACTTATGTTTGCAAAAAAGTATGTTCTTTCTTATCAAGATATGTACAAGTATGATTTGATTTTGGTTAATATGAAAAATGCCATTCTAATACATAGTTAGGTAATGCATTAGATAGAGAATTTAAATTTATTAGAATGTGAATATATGTAATAAATTCTAAAGAGAACTTAAGAATTCACACTCACAATTTATTTGAAGAAGCATAGAGTTATGGACACAATTCAAGCCATTCAACTACAACACTACCAATTGTGAATCCAATTAAACTACTAAGTGTCGATTTCCACATAAAATGACTTTCAATAGCAGTTTGATTGCATTGTTGTACTTAGCCACATTGTTTGTTGTAGCCCCAGACAAGCACCTCCTTAATAGTATTCACACACATATTCTTACAAGTGCTCATGCAATGATATAAAAGAATATAATTGATCAATAATGATCAATTATTAAATAATGATATTGAAACACAAGTTAAATATAATGATTTCGATGAATAAATGAGAAAATAAATACCAACAATAGTACTCAATATTTTTAGCTCCAATTGAAATACAAAATCAAAGTGATCCAAGAATTATATTAAAGAAAAGGACTATACAACAATATAAAGAGTTTTATTTTTCCAAAAATCTGAACCCCGTCTCATAAAAATTTTCCATTTTTGACAGACTCTTGTGTAAATAGTAAGGAAAGTTCAATTGGTATCCTATGAAAACCATCAAAAGGTGAAAATGATAGTATGATATCAAACCATAGCGATCCTCACAAGTAATATATTGTTTAATGATCAAAATCAGGTCACGTCATTTCCTTTTGAGGTTGGTCACATGCACACCTTTTGGATTATATGCTGCCTTCCTCGACACTAAGAATCCTTTCTAGGGAATACCTTTAAACGAACAATTCTTTGACCATTTTTCTCCTACCAACGACAAATGGGTAGCCTTAGCTATCATTGCTTCGTTTACTTGAATCTCCATGTCTCCTACTCTGGCCACTTTACCATTGAAACTATGAGAAAATTCTTTGGAAAGAAATGTATTATGACCTTAAAAAGACCTAATAAATTCTAAAAACCAAACCTTTTGAAATAACGCCGAGTATTCTTCATAGGACTCTAAGATTTCAGACCCTACAAGCTCAATCCTTACCACCAACACCATGAATACAAAGAAAATTCAATCAAGGGTTGGTTTTGGTCATTAACAGAGACAAACAACACAAATGTAGAAAGTTAACCTCAACAAACCTCAAGGAAATGCACAGGAAACTAGTAATAGCAATGACCATTTACTACAAACTCAAGTTACCAGACCTCACAAATGAATGATGGATTTGACAATACGTATTACAAGTTTCATAAATTCAAAAACACACCTGTAGAAAATATAATGTTCCAGGTAATTGTCCCAGGTCTCGAGACGATAATCACCTATGGTGGTCATTAATTCGTTTGATTGACAAGTGTGTCATCCAATGTAATGATAACTCAAGGTCCATACTATGGTAGTTATAAGCTAAGGTCTTATTTTGAGAGGATCAAAGGAATGAAGGTATAATGGAGACTTCATAATATTATATACCATAATTCAATTAAAAATATGAAATAAAAATATATACAAACCATCCAAGCCAAAGTTCATAACTCAAATAACTTGATAGATGATGGTATGAGTGTTCAAATTTTGAAGTGATAGGATCGAAGGTTAATAGTAAACATAAAAAATTAATAAACCAATGATCTACTAATTATTGAACGATATAGATAAATTCTTCATAATCTAAATTCAAATTTCATGTTAAAATTCATGAAATTCAAAATAAATAATAGAAATTGATATGAAGAATTGTCGTTAAATTCAATATCAATAACTAGCAAATTCATAATGATGTCCAATAGAAAACAAAATCAATCACAACTATGACAAAAAAATTCATATGCTCATCTGCAAACCAACCAAGTTAAAGAATATCAAACAAAGATAAGATAAAACTTCCTATTAAAATCAAAAGGGCTCCTAATTTCATATCATTCAAAAGGAAAATATGGGGGATGTTTTTTGCCACAACAATTGGTGACATGCTAGGAGAACTAGTTATCTCTGTTCATGAAAAGATAAAAGAAAAGGATTAGATCACAGGAATAAGAAAATCTATCTCTTTTGTAATATCAATGATAACTCCCTCATGACTAATTTAAAAGAAAATAAAAATTACAATCATACTCATACTTATTGACTTGGTCTTTGCAGAGGTAAAGGGATTAAATTTTAATTTTAAAATAAATGGAAGATAAAATTTTGATTTGACTAATGAGTAAAGTTTATTTACGATGAGTATATGCAATCAATTCATCTCATCTTTTGGTTACCTGACATTGCTTCGCTGCCAACAAGTGTCCATAGCCCTGACAAAGTTGCCTTGATACCATGTATACATTGATCCATTGCCCGCAAGCGTCCATAGCCCTGACATGTTTGTATACAATTATTGCACATTTTGGTGCTTTCAACTTCCTATGTATTTAATTTATTAATCTCCTTTTGATAAAAATGTTTAAGATTGTAATTTGCAATGGTGAATAGGAAGCAGGGTGATATGAAAGTCATTTTGATATATTGCACTTCATGGGGTAAAACTAAGATTTTTCCTCTTGAGATTTGTTATTCCCATTGTTATTGATTTTATTTATGTAAAAAGGGGAATTAACTATGAAAAGACTCTGTTTCAAAGTACTTTCCTAAGTAAATTTTCTTGCTAAAGATGAATCAATCATAAGAAGATCTGTTATCATGATAAAATAATATAAATAATGAATTTTCTGTCTTCACACAATCTAATGATAATGACTCTCTTTTATTAGAAATGTATAAACAAGAGATATGTAAAGTAAACAACATGTCTCTGATTGTTATTAACAAAAAAGAATTAAAAATAAGAAAACCAAAACAACAATCCAAAGAAAACAAAGAAAGAAATTAAAGAAAAAATTTACAAGGACTATTTACATATTTACAAAAGGATGAATACATTTTTCAAGATTTTTTTTTTTTTAAGATCAACCCATTGACAGGTAGAGTTTCCTCTACTCCATCTAAAGTTTGTAACATGAAAGTGAAGAGGCCTATCTTTTTGTATATTTGAAAGGGACCTATCCAAAGTTTTTGAAATTTAGTATGCTTTCCCTTTTCCTCGTGAGCTTTATCCCACTTCAAAACAAGATCACCAACATAAAAAAATTTATCACTTACTGAACGACTATCAAACCATTGTTTAATAACTTTTTGATGATTGACATATCTTTGTTGAGCTTTGTCTCTCACTTTTTATAACTTAAAGATTTTAGCCAAATGATCTTGTAAGCTAGAACAAGGTTCCTATTGAATAGATTGCAAAAGGGATGAAGATGGAAAGGCGATATTGGGAGGTAATATGGATTCTTTCCAATACACTAGGAGCTAAGGGGAAGTTCCTATTTCTTCCTTGTATGTAATTCCATTTTCCCACAAAGCATAATAAGGGCTTTGTGCCAATTTTTATGATTGTTAGCAACAATCTTCTTAATGATTTTCAAAGGTTTTTATTAGTATATTCTGCTAGACCATTACCTTGTGGGTAGTAGTTAGCAGAATATTTTAATTTGATACCATTTTGTATAACAATTTCAATAAGGGATGCAACATAAAAATAACTTTCATTAACAAAAATAAGCGTGCTCAGGAGATCAAATCTAGTGATAATAAATTGATAAATAAAAGATATTACTTGATCAACAGTAACATTCTTTAATGGAATTGCCTCCACCCATTTTGTAAAGTAATTAATTGCAGTAAGAATAAATTTGTGTTGTTTGGAAGAATTAGGAACAATATCACTGATTATATCAATACCCCATTGTTCAAAAGGATGTTCTATGACCACATGATGTAAAGGTAATGTTGCTCTTCTGTCTCTTCCAACTGAGGTTTTGGAAAACTTTGCATTTTTGAGCATAAGAATGTGCGTCTTTGAATAATTTCGTGCAATAATAACCCGCATGTAGAAATTTATGCGCATTTGTATCGCCACCAAAATGATCACCCACTGGTCCATCATGCAAATCATACAAAAAATGATCAATTTCATTTTTTTCCAAATATCTATGAAACATAGAATCATAATTTTTCGAAACAAAAATCCATTGATAAGCTGGTATTGATTAGCTTTCAACCTCAAAGCATGTTTTTTTTTTTTGCATCTAAATGTAAAGGTGCAGTACCGTGTGTTAAATAATGAATCAAGTTTGAATATTGTGAATTTGATAAATCAGGAGTGACATATACATGTTGTAAATATTCAGATACCTGATCATTGAAAATATTATTAGATTGTGAATCAATAGTTTGAGTTACCAACTTAGATAATCCTTGACCACGAACAATATTTGTAGGTTTTATCTCAAGATCATACTCTTGAAGAGAACTAACCCAATGGGATCTTTTTTCTCCAAGATCCTTCTGTATCAATAATTTTTTTACTACATAATGAGGAACAATCACTTTGATATGATATTTGATTAGAAAAGTCCTAAAATGTTTGATAGATATAAAAACTGCATAGGCTTTCTTTTCTACATCGGATTAATTGAGTTTAACACCTTGCAATACTGAACTATTAAAGGCTATTGGTACTTCTGCATCTTGATCATTTTTCTGTGTTAGCATAGCTACATATGACTGATCGGAAGCAAAAGTATATAAAGTGAATTATTTATTATAATAAGGAGAAAGCAAAGTAGGAGCTTGTATAATAGCCCGTTTAATAGAATCAAAAGCTTGTTTTCTATGACATTCCATTTAAAAACAAAATTCTTTCTAATCATGTTTTGCAAAGGCAAAATTGTCTATGCAAAATCAGGAACAAAACACCTCACAAAATTGATTTTTCCTAGAAATGATCGCATTGATTTCTTATTGTGAGGTAATGGAATTTCAAATATAGCTTTGATTCTAGAGGGTTCAATTGTAATTCCTTCTTTGGACACAATGAATCCTAATAATTTTCATTCTTGAAGTGCAAAAAATGATTTTTTAGGATTCAGTGACATTCCATATTTTCGACATCTTTCAAAAATATGTTTTAGGTGATGGATGTGATATGAGCATTTTTTGGAATAGATGGTGATATCATCCAGATAAATGATGAAAGATATATTAATTAGTCCTCTAAAAGAAACATCCATTTCCATTTGAAAAGTTGCACCAATGTTTATCAATCCAAATGGCATTTTATGATAAGCGCAAGTGGCCCATTTGGTTCTAAATGTTGTTTTAAGTCTGTCATTTGGATGCACTAGGATTTGATTGTATCCAAAAAACCCATCAAGAAAGGACATCATTTCAAAGACAGAAACTGATTGAAGAATTTGTTCCATAGGAGGTAATGGGAATTTTTGTTTTTTTAGAAGCTTTATTAAGGTCTCAGAAGTCAATGCAAATTTTAAATTCACCATTTTTCTTCCTAACGGGAACAAGATTAGACACCCATTAAGAATGCCTTACTAGGAAAATAATTTTATCTCTTAACAATTTATTCAATTCAACTTTGATTTGTGATTCAAGATTTGGATGAATTTTCCTAAGTTTTTGTTGAACAAAATTTTCTTCAAACAACATAGGAATCGTATGTTGTATTATTTATGTATCAAAAGTATTTAAATCATCATACGACCAAGGAAAAATATCTTTATATTTCTTAATAAGACTTATAAATGTAGTTCTTTCAGAAGGTGTGCATCTGGATTCTAATTTGACATTTTGTGGTTTCTGATCTGTGCCTAAATTAATGATCTCAAAATTCATTGTAGGATTGTTTGTTTTGCAATTTATAGACCTTTTAAATCTATCTTTGAGATCATAAAAATCCTCTAACTTAACAACAGATCTAGGAATAATATTCTCTTATTTGATATTTCCACCTTTAAAATATTTATTCAATTCATGATCATGTGAATTTTCATCGATAATGTCATTTTCATATGTTCCCTCTGAAGTAAGGAAATTAATTATATCTTCATCATCGTTAAAATCTCACCAATTGGTGACATTATCAGAAATAGAAGGTCTAATAATTAATTCGACGGAAAATCTATCAAGACTAAAATCGTTTAGAGGAATAAACT
Source organism: Picea engelmannii (assembly GCA_009831015.1). Classification (NCBI taxonomy): domain Eukaryota; kingdom Viridiplantae; phylum Streptophyta; class Pinopsida; order Pinales; family Pinaceae; genus Picea; species Picea engelmannii. The sequence goes on from ML822888.1 coordinate 100,578, forward strand.
TAAAATAAACATTTGCTAATAAGTCTGTAACATCTCCACTATAATCCCCAGTTTAATTAATGCTTATGTATATATAATGTGTGGCTACTTCCAAAGCAATGTAATATGCAAATTGTATTTCAATGTTTAATAATAAAATGTGATGATCAGATGCTAAGGGGACATGGACAAGAGAATGGCAATGAATTAATCCACAAGATAAGGGAGTGTCTAGGATAATGGCCAAGAGGGGTCCAAGGGCGGAGGGCGGGGGGGGATTACCCATGTATATTAATTCAACCAATTTTCCTAAATTTACTATTTGTATATGAACCTTATCATTTCTGATTGAGTGTTCCCAAAGACAATAATTTAATACATGTAAGAGAGTGGGTGTGAGTGGTCACATACCAAAGTTATTGGGCACATGGGGGTTGGGTACAATCATTTTGGGGAAGAGTGTGAGTAAATAAAGGCAATCCAAAGAGAGGAAATTTATATGGGTTGGGAAAACAATTTTTAGTTAGTCAAGTTTTGTGCATGGGAAGCAAGGAGAGAGCAAGAAATAGAGCTTGGAGCTGGTGGAACCATGGAGGGTGAATTCTAGAGCAAGCTGAAGCATAATTGGAGCAAATTGGAGTTCGAATACTGAAGATCTAGGTTGTCAGGTCTGAAGAGTGAACTCTTGTGTGAGTTGCACTAAAACAACAAGTGTTTGATGGTTGCTTGCTAATAGTTTTCTTAAGCAACGGTTTCCCTTGAGTTCCCAACTGAGAGATTCCTAGTTGCATGTGCTAGAGAGACTCTAATAAATGAATGGGAAGCCCGAGGGACTACGATCAATGAAGGAGTACATTCCTTGGGTTGGATAGGTCAAGAGGAAGAGAGTTGGTGGGAAATTGGGATAAATGTAGGATAATATCAGTTGGGTTGTGAGTTTTATGATTTGTGAGTGGACTCTGAGAGACTACCCTCTTTTGTGGATTTCTAGCCTCATATCAGGGGTGACTGGATGTTGATATTTGGAACAATCAGTCTATGGTTGGGTGGAATGTTCATCTCAATCAGTTGGTTGCACAATTTTTGTTTAAAGATAAGTGTTTTATCTTGTTGCCATGTTATTTACAAGTGTTATTGTTGTGCATGAACTCTGTATATTTGAGAATGATTTCTATTCTTCCTTTTGAATGATTAAGCTACATTCATGTTAATTTGGTATGATTTAGATGGATCTATTTTATGGTTATGGGAAACAACTAAATCTATTTTAGTTTTTAGCTGAAAGCTACAGGAAATGAGTTAACTTTAAATGAATTAAATTAGTTAGTAGAAATTTCATTTTTATGTATATTCCACACCGTAATGTCCCTCGGTTGAGTTGGGGGACGTTACATTATGGTATCAGAGCTCTGGTTCAAACATCAGGCTTGTATGCACCAAGATGGCTGTGAATTCATGAAATTTTTCATTGTGTATTTTTTTTGTGATAGTTTTGGGGAAAAACAAATATTTTTAGAGAGAAGTCCCCAATTTCATGAGTGAAATCTGAGTTGTAATGACTTCAAGTGGTTTAAGAGAGTTAATAGAGTAGAGCAGTGAAGTTGCACATCGGACCTAGAATGGTCAAAATTTGAGTTTTAATGGCGACCTGTAGAGTTATAGGAAGTTTGGTGGATCGATGACTGAGATCTCTTTTGAACTCGAAATCGACGGCAGGGATTCATCATGATAAATTTAAAAATTCCTAAGGATTTGACCATTTGAAAGGTTGATGAGATTAAATCAAGGGTTGTGAAAGGGATTAGATCGATGATTCAAATCAATCAAAGAAAATTTAAAATTTTTCTAAGTGTTAAAGTTCACAAACAGAAATCGTCGATGGTCATTGGATGGATCAACCGAAATGACAAAGAGTTTGGGTCAGCCATAAGACATCTCTGACTGTTGATGTCCAACAATCATCCGAATCTGGAGAATTATTTTTAATCACCAATGAACATCGCCAATGGATGATGGGTCAATGGTCGAGGGTTGGTCGATTTTGGTGAAATGTTTGAATCAAGGAAGAGAAGTCACCGGTGGTTGACGCATCGTGTCGGCCGAGTTCGGTGAAGTGTCCAGGTTTTCCAAGAGAATCGACCGATGGCCAATGGGGAAAAGAGGATGATGAAATCATCATCCATGTGTCATGCCTCATCATCCAAGTTGACACCTTAGGATGGCGTGTCATGCCACATCAATGTCCATGTGTCATGCCACATCAGTAGTTTCCACGCCAACCAACATAAGTGGTCGATGGTCAAATCGATCGATTTTGGAAAGAGTATTCAACAACCATTAGGGATGGTCAATCACCGATGAGCCGATGGTCGGGTGTTGACCAAATTTTTTGAGAGTTCCATTTTTTAATGAAGGTCTGTTGGTTTTGGAGCCTGATTATCTTACTAATTCGTATGTAGGTCAAAGAAATATTTGTTTTTTTTGCAATTCAAATATTGTAATTTCATAGTCAATCTGGACCGTTCATTATAAGGTCACAAATATGATTGTAGAAGTTATGTTAGGGTTTTTTTCCCTAGAAGGAAACCCTCTTTTATTAGGAAATTTTATTGTGACTGTGTATTATCGCGAATATTGTATTCTGAGACGTGATACTATGAGAGAAAGAAGAGGAAGTTACAGTGGGCGTGTTGTCGGTTGTATCCCTTCATTTTTGTTGGATAATAAAATGGAAGGACCTACCAATTTCTCTGGTGGACGTAGCCCACATTAAGTGAACCACGCATATTTGTGTCTCAATTGTATTTTGTATCTTCTATGTTTTATTTTCGCATTTATCTTATTTTATTTCTCCGCGATCCTATTTTTATAACAACTAGTATAAGATTGAAAGGTGACTCGTAGGAAAAGAGGGTTCTTGGTTCGAGTGGGAGAAATGGTGGAAGATGGAAAATTTAGGGTCGATAAATTTAATGACCAAAACTACCAGTTATGGAAGGTGCATATGGAATATTATTTATATCAGAAGGATCTATTCCTACCATTGGGTGGTGTTAGCACTCTATAAATTTGATCGACTGATAAACAAATGACAGAGGTAACTGTTTCAACTAGATTTAGAGATGGGCACTAGCTTGCTTAGCTAAGAGAGGGCTCTCTCGTGTCACTTGATATCTCTTTGGAAATCAGTGGCTAGATTTAGTTTGTTTTGAGGGTTTTTTATAAAGTTTCTGGAAAGGAAGGGGAAGGTCACTTAGGGCTATGGAGTCGAAATTCCAAAAGTGAATGAAAATAATGACTAGCCGACAGAACTCTCTAGAGGATAAAGACTAAATGATGCAATGAATCTGAGTTACAAATTGTATTTAAGCAGGGTGTAAGAGAAAGGAGAAAACAAATAACTACATCAGAGCATTACTGAAATGAATTCTAAATTAGTTTAGAAGAAATACACATAGTTTAAATTGCTTAAGCCTAGAGCATTATAATATGAATTCTGAGCTTTTAACTATCCAATTTAAACAGAAGACAGTGCAAATGGAATAAAAAAACACATGAAATACATACAATGAGAGAAGACAAAACTCATATCACCACCATTAGAATTTTTTCATAGAGACTTCAAAATATTCTACATATGTATTCAATTTAGCTCCAGAAAATTACAATTGAGTTCATAAACAACTAAAAAGTGCCCTTGCACTTCTGCCAACATTAATACATTCAAAACTTCTATCATTTATACAATTTATAGTTCCTTTCAATTAGAAACTGATTACAATAGCTGAACTGAAACGTTTCACCTTCTAAAACTGACTACAATAATTACATTCAATAGTTTCGGTATGGGAACCGATTACAATGATGGATCAAACAAAAACGTTGCATGCATCCACAACCGATTCCTTTGGATCTTCATCTTTTTTCTTTGCCAGTTGTCTAGTCTATTCCTCTGACGAACACGCTATCCTGGTGAAACTTGGAGATTATTTGTTGGTTCCCGAAAAATTGCATTTTGTCTTGCCAATTGCATTTCCTTTATCAGGATTTCCAGGTCAATGCAAGTGGCATAAGTCATGGTTGGCAGCGCGATATTCACTGTCTTGAACTTATTTAAGATCTCAAAATCTGTGGTCAAATATTCCACCAGATTTGTCCCCTTCAAGTTTTCCTCCAGGCTTTCAAACTTGGAGTGATCCATTCTACATTGGGAGAGGTGAGAGTTGTACTCCTCCTGATCATACAATTTCCCTTTGCCATCCCAAAATGGTGGGGGGCCTTTGACGAACAATTATTCAAAATGATCTTTGAATTCCTGTATGTTATGCTCCATCTGCATGGCCTTAGTGTGGAATGATTTAAGCAGATTATGCTTGGAAATGACCCTCCTATCCCAAATGATCAATGTGGTCCTGTCTTTGACCTTGATGGTCTGAAGTTCAACAGTGGGAATGGAATTTAGCAGATTTATAACATTCTGGGCCCACTCTAAAGGTTTCTTTGCCAATGTCTCACCCACAACAATGCAATGCTTTTGGCTGTGCTAGCCATGCTATCCTTGTCATTGATGAAATTTATTTATACCCTGAACTTGTCAACTTCAGAAGCAATAGAGTCCCAGATGATGTGTTTTCCCCCCTACAAAAGTCCTTTTCCTTTCAACCTTGTCTTCAACTTGTCTATTCTTTCATGTAAAGCTTGATTCTCTTTTTGGAACTCGACCATCTTCTCATTTTTTATTCTTATTTCTTGTTGCATCTTTTCTATGTCTCCTTTAAGGCTCTTGATTTACTCTTCCTTTAGGCTAACATGGGACACAACCTAAACCAATCCATCAATGCTTTGCTCAATTTATGTAGTAGAAGGCGAAACAACAACCATGTCTGATGCTCTTGTCTATCCTTGTGACCAATTCACCTTTTCTTTCTCCATCTGCAACACTTTGACCTTGTAATTCAATGCTTCTTGTCGAAATGTCTCTTTTTCTTGTTCTAGAGAAACTAGCTCTATTGTTTGTGGATGCTCTGTGGCAGACATATTTAGCCTTTTATTCATGTTTTGAATCATCTTGTCTTTCTCTTCTAAGGAGGCTTTTACCCACTGAGGGCCTTCAAATTCTAACCTCTTGACTTGAGTTTTCCAAGCTCTGCTAGATGATTTCTTTTGTCTCAAATGTCCCTCCAGATTAAGTGCATGAGTTTTCAACCTTGAAACCCTTAATCTCATACACAGGTAGTCCGAATACAAAATGTCACTGGTGTTTCTATGGAATTTCACCTTGTCTGGGGCACTGATGTTTTCATAATGCAGCTTGACCTCAGACACTTTATCCTCATCTGCAACTTCTATGTTGAGTGTCTTCTTCTCTATATCTTTGACTGAGAATAGAGAAGACCTATGTTGAGAAATATTTTCCACCTCAAGTATCAACTCCCTTATTTCACTCATGGCCAAGCTTCCTTTCACAACATATTTCTTTGCTAAGTTTTCTTTAGATTGGTATACTGCTCCAGGTGCTTTATCACTAATGTGCTTTTTGTTGCTGAAAGCTCTTGAGTTTCTTTCACTTTGAGGCATGCTTCTTTTACCAACTTCTTCCTTGTCGGTGCCACTCTTGACCATATCCATACTTACTTGCTCCTTAGTCTCTTCTTCCTCCAGATCTACTATTTGTGGATAATGTTTGATCTTTATCTTCTTGGGAGCAGTCTGCTGACTACTAGTGCCTAGGGCCTCCGAACTACTTCTCTTGGTGTAGACAGTTACTTTGGGAATTTGGAATGTCATCTTCTGAGGGGTCTTCTGTGTCTATGTCTATTATAGGGTTGGCCCCACTTGTTGTGTTTGATCAGGCTACAAGGTGGCTTCCATATCAACACAGGTTTCCAAATTTTCCAATTTGTCAAAACCTTCAACATACTCATGTTCATAAGGGCCCTGTTTTCTCATCAATCTTCTTTTAGATCTGACCTAATGTGGATCATATCTTCTCCCTTGTAGCTATGAAAATCCAAACTCCTTGAATTTGACTTGGATTTGAGATAAGAAAGATCTAGTCTTAACAACAAATGGTCCTATGATGAAAGGAAATTTCAGGTTGGACACCTTATGCATTTTCAAAAAATGTTCTATCTCTGAGATGATTATTTTCCTGATGAGATTTAGGGAAAAGAATTTGGGTGTCAAAAAGATAGGGAGAAGATAAGGTGCCTCCTGACAACCATATACCCAAATTACTATAGAATGCATGAACAACACCCAATCTCCTACTTTATCTTCTGAATTTGGTTGTAAGTAACTTTTCATGTCCTCCGGGACTCTTGGCAGGCTGGTGTTAAAGATCAAGCTGTAAACTATGGATATGATCTTATTTATGAAAATGAGCATTGTGATTCTTTTTCATTCTATGGAGATGAATGCTACTTCATGGAAATCTTTTTTGTTTGTCTCCAGGAACATTTTCAGCAAGTATGTGTAATACCTTAAGTGCCTTAGTGATTGGAAGTTCACTAGTTGTTTGTGTACATTATCAACTATGAATCTATCAAAACTGATACAAACTGACTGACTGGATTCTGACTAAAAAAAGGTTAATAGAAAACCTAACATGACCTCAACTACATATTTGTCATTATCTAGACCTAAAATATGAATGAGTATGGAACAGACCCATTGGATTTCAATAACCATGGAATTTACATTCATTGGCAAGGATAGGCTCTCAGAATACTGCTCAGGTTTGACAATTTTCTGCAAAATAAGTTTTTGACCTCGGGGGGACATTCTCTATAAATTGTAACTAGATTTTCTTCCTCGAAGGGTTCAGACACTATGGAAGGGGACTCCAGTATGTTGAGGGACTATTGAATGGATTGGCTATCTATTCTACACAGGACCTTTGACCCTAACTTATTTAAAATGAACCTCTCTTCCTGTAGTACTGTTCAGTGCACAAAACTATGAATTTCGGGAAAGGGAATGTGACTTCGATGGCGTAAGGGAATATGGAGGCTTGGACCGATTCGAGGAAGAGTATTTGTCTCCCTACATGATTTGATAAATTGGCTTTAGACACTGAGATGGGTGAGACGGTTATTTTCGTGTCAAACACATCAGAGTCTCTGTCAATTAGGGCTTCTTTTCTTGGCAGGAGATCTTGCTATGTTATAGACAAAACGATAGGATCCATGGTGGTGATGAAAATACCTACGAGACGGAAGATGCATGAATTTGGTGCATTGTTGAGATTAGGTTCGATTAGAGTGGTCATGCCACTTTTAACATTCAAATGATTTGAAAAGCATAAAATAATGACAAGGCTCCCCCCCCCTTATATACGCTTCCCGATATTGGGGATGAGGCAAAGATGTTTGGGGTAGAATGCTTTTTGCCCTGATATGCATCTAGTGGTGCCACGTGGTCCCGAGTCGAAACCACAATATTTTCATTGGCCTGCTTTCAAATAATTAATCTTCACGCTATTTCTCTGCCCGATATGGCCTCCGACCATTGATCTATGGTGCCTGAGATCTGTGGCCCGTCGGGTCTTGTCAACTCTGTGCCTTCACTAGATTTAGACTTATTCCACTAGGTGTGCCCTCGTCCTCTAGTTTATTGTGTATCTACATCAGTTTATCCCCTCGCTAAGTCTCGAGACTTGGATTCCATCAAAAATTTGTTATGGTGATAACATGGGCTCCAATTAGGGATGTTATCCTCCCTGCGAGGTAACAAAGAAAGATAGATCGAGTGCCTGCCCATTGGGCTATCATTTATTCTTGCAATCTGAATCTACCAACCTTTATTCAAATACTCAAAATCAACCTAGCATATCTCAAGGCCTTCACCTCGAGCTTCAACTATGCTTCTTTTATTTCAATTTCTTCATGAAAAAAGACAAAGCGAAAATGATTATGTAAAATGAATGGAAGGGGTGATGATTGTTTAAACGATATAATGTTTGAGGAACCTGCCATTCATAGGCCCTCCTCCAACAATGTCTCCATTACTCTCATGTAGTAGATAGGCATTATTCCCATGGTATGCTGCAATCTTGAATAATCCTAGCCATAGATGATCAAACTTTCCGTGTTTTCCTTTATCTTCATTTATGGCATCCCATATTAACACCAAGTCTCCTGGTTTGAAGTCACCTTCCTTGGTATTCCTGTCAAAAGCCTTATTGATCATGTCTTGGTGCAGCTGAGCATTTTTGAAAGCCTTTTCCCTGGTTTGCTGGACACTGATTAGTTCATCTTTCTTCTTTGAGTGACATCTGTTTTTGCATCCTGTTCCTATAACAAACTCATCACTGGAAATCCCAATGTAGTAGGAAAAATAACCTTTGTTCCATAAAAAATCTGAAAAGGTGAGGTGGTGATAGATCTCTTTGGGGTGATTCTGTTAGCCCATAGTGCATGTATGAGCCTTTTGTGCCAATCCTTTTTGTTATCTTGCAACAGTTTCTTGATAATTTTGACTAAGATTTTGTTTTAAGATTCATCCAACCCATTTCCTTGAGGGTAATAAGGTGTAGAATGGCCAAGGGTGATATTGTAATCACTGCAATTTTTTTCTGTTTTCTTGGACTTGAAAGCTGCTGCATTATCTATTATGATCTTGATTGGGCATTCGAACCTGGAAAAAATATTGTCTTCTAAAAACTGGATGATAACAACATCTGTTGCCCTCCTGGTGTGAACTGCCTCAATCCATTTAGTGAAGTAATCTGATGCTGTTAGAATCCACTTGTGCTGAGTTGAGGATTGTGGATGTATTTCTCCTATAAAATCAAGGCCCCACTGTCTGAAAGGTGCTTCAACAGAGATGGGTTTCAAAGGAAGAGGCTACAATTTTATCTTCCCATAAAAAAATTGGCCTTCATGACATCTCGAAGCCTCTTTATAGACATCAGAAAAAATTCTAGGCCAATAGAACCTAGCCCTCAAAATCTTGTGTACAATGGTTTTCCAATAATGGTGCCCTGCACAGTCACCCTTATGAAATTCCTTGATGGTCTTCTCATCTTCTTCTTCCAACAAACAACTCAACACCATTACCCCTAGATCCTTCCAATAAAGAGACTGATTTACTATACAAAACTTTGTTTCTTTCAACTTTAAGAATCTGGCCTTTGTTTTACTAAATTCAGGAGGAGCCTGCAAAATTTTTAATACATAAATGATATATGCATACCATGAGGAGTCAAGGAATTTTTGGGATATCTAAGGAGATCTCTCTTCCTCCACACCTGTTGACAAGTCAACCATGAAATTTATTCCTAAGAGTTCAGAATTGGTTTGTGCCATCAGCTTCACAAGCCCCTGTCCCTTGATCAACTTGGTGGGTTTGATATCAAGGTCATATTATAACAAAACTACTATCCATTTCCCCCTCTTTCCTTCAGGATCAGGTTGGGTTAGGATGTCTTTTACAGAACTACTGGGCACATAAGCAGTAGTATGGGAATGAAATATGTAAAATATAAATTATTTCAAGGCCTTGACTAGTGCATATGATTTCTTCTCCATGATATCATACTTCAAAGGGGTTTCCCTCAATGTTTTGTTGTAATATGCTATGGGTTTCTCAAAATTCTCCTCATATTTCCATAGTAAAACACGAGAAATTGTGTGCTTTGAGGAAAAAGAGAACAATATGAAGTCCTTTTCAAAATTAGGGCTGGCTAGTACTGGAGCCTTGGTCAATGCCACTTTGATGTCTTCAAAGGATTTTCTGGCTTCAGGGGTCCACTTTATTTCGTTTCCTTTCTTGAGCATGTTGGTAATATACTTTATGATTTCATCCAAGTTAAGGATAAACCTTCTCAGAAAATTCGCTTTTCCCAAGAAAGATTGTACCTCTTTTTTACTTCTGGGTATGCCAATTTTTAAGATTCCATCAACTCTGCTGGGATATACCTTTATTCTCTCTTTTGAAATAATGTGACCCAACAACTTTCCTTCTTCCATAGATAAATTTGACTTCTTAGTGTTCAACGAGATTTCAAACTTTCTACACTTCTGAAATTCCCTTCTTAGATGCTTGAGGTGTTCTTCATCTGAAACATAATACACAGTGATATCATCTAGGTAGATAACAATGAATTTGTATTTTTCATTAGGAAAATCTATGTCCATATCTCTTTGAAATGTTGCCCCTGCATTCATGAGCCCAAAAGGAATCTTGGCATACATGAATGTTCCCCATGGAGTTGTGAATGCTGTCTTTTTCTGATCATCAGGGTGCACCATAATCTGATTTTATCCAGAGAAGCCATCCAACATTGACATTTTTTGAGAACCCACCACTTTCTGTAAAATGTGATCCATCTTAGGAAGTGGGTAGTTGTCCTTTAAAGATACTCTATTCAAATTTCTGAAATCCACACACAACCTGATTTCTCCACTCTTTTTTCTGACTGGTACCAGATTTTCCACCCATTTAGAAAACCTCAGGGATACTATGATATTGGCTTAAAATAGATTCTTTACCTCTTTTTCAATCAAGGGTAGAAACAAATGGTTTATCCTTCTTAATTTTTGTTTGAAAGGTTTGTGATATTGTTTGATTGGGATCACATGCTGGATTTTACCGGTGTCATAAACTTTCAGATCTTCGTAGCTCCAGGAAAAAACATCAGGGAACTCTTTCATTAATTTGATATATTTCTCCATAACTTCAGGGCTGAGTGTTCTGGATATCTTAATGATATTGGGGTCCTCCTGAGTCCCAATATTTCAATCTTCTGCATCCTCTTCGTTTACTGTGATTTTTAGACTTCTTGCCACATCATTATTATCAAAGATTTTCTCCAATGGGACCAGACCCTTGGGAATGATGTTGCTCTTTAGCTGAACTATGTCTCTGCCTGCAATATGATTTTCGAAGTACCCATCCTTTGTGAAAGCAACTGCATCTACCTCTTCATCATAGTATTCTTCATCAATTCTCAGATTCTCAAACTCATTCTCCATCTTGAGGAAGATTTCTATTTGTTTTTCATCAACAAAAACCCGCCAGTACTTAATATTATCTGGTATTGCTAGCCTGTACATGACCTCAACCTCATATTTTCTGTTAGGGAAGATTGAAATTTTGAAAACCACTACTGAAGTATCCAAGGCATCGACAATCTGATTCTACCCTCTTGGAATTGCTGAAAGGTTATACTCTTGAAATTTCTCAAAGAGATCTAGCACTAGGTTCCTATATGCCCTCAGTCTAGGATGCTTTGCTTGGTATATGCCTTTTATTTGATTGATAATTAGCTTCAGAGTCTCCGTGTACATCTATTCTTCTGGCACCCAATTCTTTCAAAACCTTCAATCCCAATATTAATGCTTCATATTTGGCCATGTTATTCGTGCACTCAAAAACAAGTTTGTAAGAACATAATTTTTAATTTCCTTTGGGGTGATTGATCCATATGCCAGCCCCTGCTCCCTCTCTACTGACATCTCCATCGAAACTCATATTCCATATCTAATCTTCTGCGTTGTCCTCTACTTTGAAAACTTCTCAATATGCCGATCAGATCTATCTTTGTCAACCATATCAATTTCTGGCTTTTTCTCTTCAAAACATAGGTCATTGAAGAAAATGGAAGACCCCAACTCAGTTTCCATAGAGTAGATGGGATGATTACTCATCTGTGACTTGTTTATGACCATGTATTTGAGCAAAACCTCTCTATAAAACCTTCTGTCTTGACCAAAGACAGGGATGGTGGCATATGACATGTCTATCTAGAAAGTTCCCTTTATTTTTGCAGCCCATGACCTGGATAACAAAATGATAAACTTGGGAGGAATATCAACAACCACTACATCCATAACCATGTTCTTTGCTAGGATTTGTGCTAAATATACCACCAGATCTTTGATAAGACCCAGGCACTTCACCTTCCTGGAATCAAAAGAGAACATGTCTTTGTAAGGCCTTGTGATGTCGAGGCCTAGTTTGTCCATGAACACCTTGGGCATCAGGTTATGAGATGCTCTTGAATCTAGCATGGCATTGTGCAGAGTCATATCATGGATTTTCAGACTGACATAAAAAGGTGGAACTTCTTCAGCATCACTATTTTCCTCTACATGCGGGCCAAATAAGATGGTTGGGTGATCATATTGTATGTTTAGGGTATCATAATTTTGTTCCATATTAAGCATATTAATGATATGATTTCTATATTCATTGTTCTTGATCAATTCATTGAATGGTACCAAAATTTTAATCTTGCCCATTTCACTTTCAAAAGTAAAGAGAATGAGGTTTTCTCTACCTCTTTGGTGATTGTTTCTTTCCTTGCTTCTAGTATTTTCTTCTGAGGCTCTTCTTTCTTCTTTCCTTTGTCCACAACATCCTTTGTAGAAGAATCCTTTTTGAGCTGACTTGAAGAGAGTATGTTACTCTGAGCTTCTTTGGTGTGGTTTTCTTTTGGAGGATTTCCCTTTGGGGGGTTTTCAGGCACTCTCTGATTTCAAAGATTGTATTGTCTCTGGAATTGCATGATGGAATCCTGCAATCCTTCTTGGTAATATTCCCTTTATACCGATAACATTTCCTCCTCATCTAGCATGGATATCTCATTTGAATCCATGAACTGGTCATGTTCTTCTTTAGTCAAAAATACCTATGTTTCTTTATCATCAAAACAATTCATGTTGTCTTCAAAATATCCATTATAATTCTCATTCACATAATTATTTTGAAAAGGAGGCCTTATTTTTTGATCCCCCTGATTTTCTTGGTTTGCCTTATTTCCCCAATTTCCCTAATTTGCCTGTTTTCCCTGATTCCCTTGATTTCTTTGTCTGATTTGTGGGATTGTTGGTCTTCTCTAATTTCTGTGTGGGCCATCATCATGTTCTCTAGTGTTAGGACTATTATCTAAGCCCATTATTTCCATAATTTTCTCCATGGTTTTAATCATCATTTCAAACCTTTCATCTGACGTTTGTGAGGTGGAAGATTGTGCCTTATCTTGATCTTTGTTCATGCCCAGTCAGAGTCAGATTTGATCTTTCCCGAAGCCATTAGATTTACCTCTACCTGTATGGCATCATTCATCATATCATATAATGAAGAAGATCTTCGTTCCCTCAATAACAAAGAACAATCACTTTCAAAAGAATCAACATATCTGAGTTGAGCAGCTTTAGGGGGGGTTTTACCTCAGTAGGAATTAGATTATAAACCTTTACAAATCTAGTTGAAAAATCCTGCACTGTTTCATTAGGTGACCTCCTCATGTTGTTATATTGAGTCAACAACTGAAGGGGGTTCTTCTTGTCACCCCACTTTACAAGAAAACTGGTTTCAAAGGCTTCAACATTTATGATACTAGCTGTTGGAAGAGCTCTGAACCACTTTCTCACTTCCCCTGCAAGGCTTTGTGCAAACAATCTCATTTTTTCATCTTCAAAATCTACTTCTTCCAAGTCTATAAAATCATTGAACCAGTCTAAATTTTTCTGGGCTGACACGCTACCTTCAATATCATACAGTTTGATCCTTAGATTATATTCTTGAGGCAAATCATGTAACTGAGCAGGAAGTACAAGAGAAAATCTAGCTGCCATGGTTGATGTGAGGGGTTGAAGTGGTTGTTGGTTCTGAGTATGAATCACTATAGGCTTCGCATATGTAGCTAAAATCAAATCTTGGAACCTCTTTTCATCAAAGAGGACCTCATTCAAACAAGATTAAGATTTAGTCCTAAACATAGTTTGTTTAAATTTTACATCAAACTCAAGGTCTTCAATGATTGTTAGTCCCTCCTTGGGTAAGGATAGATATCATTATAAATGAAACATTGGGGTTACTTGATTTTAGTTTCTTTTATGTACAATCTTTTCAGGCTTAGACACAGGGATTGCAGCTTCTGGGTCTGGGTTTCTCCTGGTGTGAATTCTCTTGGGAGCCAAAATTTCTAGCTCACACTGCTTGGTGCAACTGGTGTCTTGGTAATGGAGTCACCAGGGAAAACATAATCTCATCCAATAAGGTATTTGATCCACTTTCACCCTCAGGGATCAAAACTAAATCTTTAAGTCGTTCTTCTCCCAAGGAAGATTTCACTTTCGATCCCTGACAGCGGCGCCAAAATGTTAGCACTTTGTAAATTTGTTCGGCTGATAAAAAAATGATAGAGGTAACTATTTCAACCAACTTTAGAGGTGGGAACTAGCCTTCTTATCTCAAATAGGTATCTCTCATGTCACTTGATATCTCTTTGGCAATCAGTGGCTAGATTTAGTTTGTTTTGGGGTTTTCTTATAAAGTTGTTGGCAAGGAAGGGGAGGGTCACCTAGGGCTATGGAGTCAAAATTCCAAAAGTGAATGAAAACAATGACTGGATGGTAGAACTCTCTAGAGGATAAAGGCTAAATGAGGCAATGAATTTGAGTTATAAATTGTATTTAAGCAGGGTGTAAGAGGAAGGAGAAAAAAAATAACTGCATAAGAGAATTACTGAAATGAATTCTGAATTAGTTAAGAAGAAATACACAAAGTTTAAATTGCTTAAGCCGAGAGCATCATAAGATGAATTCTGAGCTTTTAACTATCCAATTTAAAGAGAAGACAATGAAAATGGAATAAAAGAACACAGGAAATACATACAATGAGAGAAGACAAAACACATATCACCACCATTACAATATTTTCATAGATACTTCAAAAGATTCTGCACATGTATTCAATTCAGCTCCATAAAATTACAATTGAGTTCAAAAACAACTAAAATGTGCCCTTGCACTTCTGCCAACATTAATACATTCATAACTTATATCAATTATACAATTTTGAGTTCCTTTCAATTAGAATTTGATTACAATAGATGAACTGAAACGTTTCAGCTTCTAAAACCGACTATAATAATTACATTCGACAGTTTTGGTATGGGAACCGATTACAATGATGGATCAAACACAAACATTTCATGAATTTGCAACCGATTCCTCTAGCTCTTCATCTTCTATCTTCACCATTTGTCTCGTCTGGTCCTCTGCCGAACACGCTATCCTGGTGACACTTGGAGGTTATTTGTTGGTTCCCAAAAAATTGAATTGTGTGTTTCCTATTCACACTATCTCTTTCCATTGTAAGTCATAAGGGATATTGTAATCCATCATTTCCTTTATCATGATTTCCAGGTCAATGAAAGTGGCATAAGTCATGGTTGGCAGCCCGATCTTCACTGTTTCTAACTGATTTAAGATCTCAAAATGTGTGGTCAAATATTCCACCAGATTTGTCCCCTTCAAGTTTTCCTCCAGGCTTTCAAACTTGGAGTGATCCATTCTGAATTCGGCGAGGTGAGAGTTGTACTCCTCCTGATTAAACAATTTCCCTTTGCCATCCCAAAATGGTGGGAGGCCTTTGAAAACAAATCTTCGAACATATCTTTGAATTCTTGTATGCTCTGCTCCATCTACATGGCCTTAGTTTGGAATGATTTAAGAAGATTATTCTTGGAAATGACCCTCATGGCCTAAATGATCAATGTGGTCCTGTATTTGACCCCAATGGTCTGAAGTTCAGCAGTGGGAATGGAATTTAGCATATTTATAGCATTCTGGGCCCACTCTAAGGGTTTCTTTGCCAGTGTATCACCCACAACAATGCATCTTATTTTAGTTGTGATAACCATGCTATCCTTGTCATAGATGAAATTTAGGTATACCTTGAACTTGGAAACTTCCACAACAATAGAGTCCCAGATGACATGTTTGTCCCCCTGCAACAATCCTTTGAATTTCAAACTTGTCTTCAACTTGTCTATTATTTTTTGTAAAGATTGATTCTCTTTCTAGAACTGGGCCATCTTATCATCTTTTATTCTTATTTCTTGTTGCAACTTTTCTACGTCTCCTTTAAGGCTCTTGATTTCCTCCTCCTTTAGGCTAACATGGGACATAGCCTGAACCAATCCATCAGTGCTTTCATCAGTTTCTACAGTAGAAGGTGCAACAACAACCATGTTTGATGCTCTTTTTTATCCTTGTGACCAATTCACCTTTTCCTTCTCCAACTGCAACACATTGGCCTTGTAATTCAATGCTTCTTGTCGAAATATCTCTTTCTCTTGTTCTAGAGCAACCAACTCTACTATTTTTGGATGGTATGTGGAAGAAATATTTATCCTTTTCTTCATGCTTTGAATAATCTTGTCTTTCTCTTCGAAGGAGGATTTTACCCCTTGAGGGCCTTCTGATTCTAATCTCTTGAACTGAGTCTGCCAAGCTCTGTTGGATGCTTTCTCTTGTCTCAACCACCCCTCTAGCTTAAGTGCATGAATTGTCAACCTTGAAACCCTTAAGATCAGACCCAAGTAGTCTAAATACAACATGTCACTAGTGTTTCTGTGGAATTTCACCTTTTCTGGGTCACTGATGTTTTCATAATGCAGCTTGACCTCACACACTTTATCCTCATGTGAAACTGCTATGTTGAGTGTCTTCTTCTTTGTCTCTGACTGAGAACATAAAAGACCTATGTTGAGAAAAATTTTCCACCTTAGGTATCAACTCCCTTATTTCACGCATGTCCAAGCTTCCTTTCACATCATATTGATTTGCTAAGTCTTCTTTATATTTATAGACTGCTCTAGGTGTTTTATCAAAAACATGCTTTTTGCTGTTGAAAGCTCTTGAGATGCTTTTACTTTGGGGCATGCTTATTTTACCATCTTCTTCCTTGCTAGTGCCACTCTCCACCATATCCATACTTACTTTCTCCTTAGGCTCTTCTTCCTCTAGATCTACTATTTGTGTTGAATGTTTGATCTTTATCTTCTTGGGAGCAGTCTATTGACTACTAGTGCCTAGGGCCTCCAAACTTCTTCTCTTGGTGTATACAATTACTTTGTGAATTTGGAATGTCATCTTCTAAGGGGTATGATGTGTCTGAGTCTGTTGTAGGGTTTTCCCCACTTGTTTTGTTTGAGAAGGATGCACGATGGCTTCCATATCTGCATAGGTTTCCAAATTTGCCAATTTGTCAAAACCTTCAACATACTCATGTTCATAAGGGCCCTATTTTCTCATCAATA
Source organism: Picea engelmannii (assembly GCA_009831015.1). Lineage (NCBI taxonomy): Eukaryota > Viridiplantae > Streptophyta > Pinopsida > Pinales > Pinaceae > Picea > Picea engelmannii. Next base: position 117,613 of record ML822888.1, read on the forward strand.
TTATTTTAAATATGCCCTAATGTGGATCATATATTCTTCCTTGTAGCTGTGCAAATCCAAACTCCTTGAATTTGGCTTGGATCTGATATAAGCAAGATCTAGTCTTCACAACAAATGGTCCTATGATGAAAGGAAATTTCAGGTTGGACACCTTATGCATTTTCAGGAAATGTTTTGTCTCTAGGATGATTCTTTGCTTGATGAACTCGAGGGAAAAGAATCTAGGTGTTAGAAATATAGGGATAATATAAGGTGCTTATTGACAACCATATACCCAAATTAATGTGGAATGCATGAACAACACCCAATCTCCCACTTTATTTTCTGAATTTGGTTGTAATTAACTTTTCATGTCCTTCGGGACTCTTGGCAAGCTGGTGTTGAAGATCAAGTTGTAAACTCTAGGTATGATATTATTTATGAAAATGAGCATTGTGATTCTTTTGCATTCTGTGGAGATGAATGTTTCTTTAGGGAACTCTTTTTTATTTGTCTCCAAGAAAATTTTCAGCAAGTATGTGTAATACCTTAAGTGCCTTAGTGATTGGAATTTCACTAGCTGTTTGTGTACATTATCAGCTATGAATTTATCAAAATTGATATAGACTTACTGACTGGATTCTAATTTAAAAAAGGTTAACAGAAAGCCTAACATGACCTCAACTACATATTTTTCATTATCTAGACCTAAAATCTGACTAAGTATGGAACAAGCCCACTGGATTTCGATAACTATGGAATTTACATTCATTGGCAAGGAAAGACTCTCAGAATACTGCTCGGGTTTGACAATTGTCCAAAAAAATAGGTTTTTGACCTCGGAGGGACATTCTCTATAAACTATAACTAGATTTTCTTCATTGAAGGGTTCATACATTGTGGAAAGGGAATCTGGTATGTTGAGGGCATATCGAATGGATGAGATATCTATTCTACATAGGACCTATGACTGTAACTTATTTAAAACGATCCTCTCTTCCTGTGAGTATTGTTCAGTGCACCAGCCTATAAATTCTGGGAAAGGGAATGCGACTTCGACGACGTAAGGGACTATGGAGGCTTGGAACGATTTGAGGAAGGGTATTTGTCTCCCTACATGATCTGACAAATTGGATCTAGACAAAGAGACAGGTGAGACGGTTATTTCGGTGTCAAACACATCAGAGTCTCTGTCAATTAGGGCTTCTTCACTTGGTGAGATATATTGCTCTGTTACAGAAAAAAACGACAAGATCCATGGTGATGATGAAAATACCTACGAATGAATAAAAGACGCATGAATTTGGTGCACTGTTGAGATTAGGTTCGACTGGAGCGGTCGCACCACTTTTAGCGTTAAAATGATTTGAAAAGCATAAAATAATGACAAGGGTCCCCCCCTTATATACGCTTCCCAATATTGGGGACACGACAAAGCAGTTTGGGGTAGACTGCTTTTTGCCCCGAATGCATCCGGTGGTGCCATGTGGTCCCAAGCAGAAACCACAGTATTTTCATCGGCCCGCTTTCAAATAATTAATCTTCGCACTAGTTCTCTGCCCGATATGGCCTCCAACTGTTGATCTGTGGCCAAAAGAGTCCCGTCAACTCCGCACCTCCACTAGATTTAGCCTTGTTTCGCTAGATGTGGCCCCGTTGTCCAGTTTATCATGTCTCTACATCGACTTAGCCCCTTGCTAAGTCCCGAGACTTGGATTCCATCAAAAAATTGTTATGGTGATAACATGTGGAATAAGAAAGAATCCAACGACCATGAAGGATGAAGAATGGGAGGTTCTTGACAGAAAGGCACTAGGAACGATACAACTGAGTCTAGCAACATCAGTGGATTTCAATATTTCAAAAGAAAAGACAACGAAGGAGATGATGTGCGCATTGGATAAACTGTATGAAAATACCTCTATGTCCAATAATGTAATTCTAATGAAACGATTATTTAATATGAAGATGTCAAAAGGTGGGTATGTTGCAGATCATTTGCATGCATTTAATACAATTTCTAATCAACTAAGTTCTATACAAGTGGACTTTGATGTTGAGGTCACAACACTCTAATCCTGTGTTCATTTCCAGAAAGATGGAATGGCTTGGTCATGGCTATAAGTAACTCTGTATTTGGTTCAAACACTCTAAAATTTGATGATGTTGTTGGTTTTATCCTTAGCGATGAAATGCGATGGAAAATCACAAGTGAGACATCAGGTAATGGATTGACCGTGGAGAACAGGTGAATACAAAAGGATAGAGGAAAGAGATTAGGGAACCGTGTGAATTCTATGAAGGGAAGATCCAAATCCATATTGGGAAAGATAGAGTGTTGGAATTGTCGGAAGAAAGGACATCTAAATAAAGACTACAGAGATCCAAAGAAACAAAGAGATGGAAAAAAAGAGAAAAACTGGGAAGCAAATGTAACAGGTGATGTGTTACAAGATGCTTTAATTATTTACGTAGATAATATTTCTGAGTCTTGGGTATTATATTCAGGGGCTTCATTTCATGACACATCCCATAGGAAACATTTTCTATATAATGTTCAAGGCGATTTTGGACATGTTCATTTGGGTGATGATGCACCATGCACAATTGTTGGAAGGGGTAAGGTACAAATAAAGAAAAAGAATGGAAACCAATGGTTGTTGAAAGAGGTAAGACATGGTCCAGATCCAACGAAAAATCTAATTTCAATAGGGCTGTTGGAAAGTGAAGGCTGGATATCTATATTTTCAGATAAGGTGTGGAAGGTTACTAAAGGATCATTGGTGATAGAAAAATGAGAGAAGGTAGGTACATTGTATTTATGTATCGGTAATTCTGACTCTTATATCTCTTTAGCTTCTACATGAGTGGATACAACACTTTGGAATCATAGGCTTGGACACATGAGTGAGAAGGGGATGCAAATACTTTACAAAATAAATTTGTTGCCAGATCTTGAGCAAATTGATTTGGATTTATGTGAGCACTATGTTTATGGAAAACATAAGAGAGTCATATTTCTTAGAGTCATAAAATAAAACAAGACTGAATGGTTAGATCTTGTGCATACAGATGTATGGGGACCATCTCATGTATCATATCTTGGTGTCTCTCATTATTATGTTACTTTTATTGATGATGCAACTAGAAAAACTTGGGTTTATTGCATTAAAAAAAAATATGATGTTTTTGATACTTTAAAGAAATGGAAAGCTTTGGTTGAGAATGAGACATGAAAAAGCTTGAAGTGTCTCAGATCAAATAATGGAGGTGAATATTGTAGCAAGGAGTTTGATAATTAATTTTCATACCATGGTATTCGTAGAGAGAAAACATTTCTAGGAACACCACAAGAAAATGGTGTGTTAGAAAGGATGAACATGATAATCATGGAGCGTGCAAGGAGTATGAGATTGCATGTTGGGTTTCCCTTACAATTCTAGGAAGATGTTGTAGATATTGTTGTTTAATTAATAAAAAAAGGAACTTAAATCTCTTTGGATGGTGGAGAACAGGGTTGCGAATCATTTTTCCATATTGATAAAGAAAATAGAACAAAGCTTGAGGCAAAATATAAGAAGTGTACCTTTATTGGATACCATGTTAATTATTTTGGTTATCGCTTATGGGTGTAACACACCTGACCCCTAAATACCCTTTCTAGGGATGGGCCATCAAATATTTTCTCGTTCAAATCATCTCTCTGACGTCTTCATCCTCTTCTACTCCTTCATAGCTTTCTAACTACTATTACCAGATCTAATCTGAGACTTAATTTAGGCCATGGGTATGAGCCCTCGGTCACACGAGTGAAAGGTATGAAGGAAGCACCCTTATTCCATAGAGTTGAAGTTGAAATTATCGCTAAGGTAGACTCAAAAGGGTCACCATGACTTAGGCATTTCAGTTAATCCTACCTCGATTCTCCTACGGACTCACATTCCATAACTCTCTCGTGGCTATATTGAGGTAAATCTAAGGCCATGTAAATATATAGTAGTTTACAAAAGCAATTGATAATTTGTAATAATTGTTCAAACACTGTAAAACTTAACCATAAACACATACATTCAATCATCGCATCCACTGTATTACACAAAGTATGAAAATACTTATCATATTTGGAAAACATGAAGCGACTCCTAAAAGGGGTGTCTGTTTCCACCCAACCATAGGCACATCCACTCCTGATAGATTTACCACTAGCCACCGCCAAGCTAGAACATGATTCTTTGAGAGATATTCTTTCTCCTTTCTCCATGATAGTTAGGGATGGAGGTTAATCTCCTCCTCCCACAAGAACTTGGAAACCGGTTTTCTCTACTCCAAGCAAGGAGGTTTGCGCGAGCACTTTCTTAGTCACTCGTCAACATCGTTTATCATCTTCTAGAGAAAACCTTCCCATAGCCTCTTACAACCAAAATGAGATTGCTTCTCAATTTTCCTCTCAACTTCAAAGTCGAACAACGCTCTCTTATCTTCTGGAGATTGTTTTCTCTACTCTACTTCCTTGCAGATCTTCCTTTGTCCCCTGAATTACTTCCTTCCTTTCATTCCTCAACAAGGTTGCATGGGTCTGAATCCCCAACTTGTGGTAAATCCTGGAAGCTTTACATATGGGTACCCTTCCCCATCTCCTCATTAACTCTTGAGGAGGGCCTTCCAACTACCAACGTGACTGGTAATTCTTTTCTAGGTTAGAGGTCTGTTGAGCAATTACACCTAGTAGGTACTGGTTTGGTGAGATTCATCTCAACCATTATTGGTTTCCCTCACCATATCTCTCATAACATCCATGGTTTATCTTGGAAAAATCCCCCCTTTAGAAGTTGTGCAACACATAACCATTTTCTATTAATAACAAAAAATTCATACATTGGCCCTTTTGTACAAAGGTTCATCAAATCAAACATTCACACATATTTAGTCCTCCATAGTCTCTTGGCCAGTTATAGTTATATTTACAAACTAGGTGAAACAAGGGTATTACAATCCCCTCCCCCTTAAAGGAACATCGTTGTCGATGTTCTATCTATCGATTTACTCTATATGTACAAAAGTAAACAAAAATGGATATGCCTGTTTCAAGGCATCCTCCATTTCCCATGTAGCCTCATCTAGGCCAAAGTGTTTCCATTGCACCTTGACTCGTGCAATGGTTTGGTTCCTGAGTGGGGTTTCCTTCCTTTATATTATGCATTGATGATCTGTCATGAATTCTCCCTCAGGTTCCACCTGAATCATAGACCAATAAATAATATGATTAGAATTATGTATACATTTCTTTAATAATGAAACATGGAAAACATTATGTGCCTTCATTGTGGGAGGAAGTGCTATCCCATAGGCTACAGGTCCCACTCTATCCAAAAATTCAAAGGGTCCACAATACCGAGGTGCCAGCTTGGCACAACACTCCTGACCCCTAAATACCCTTTCTAGGGACGGGGCATCAAAAGTTTGCTCGTTCAAATCATCTCAAATAATATCTCTAAGGTCTTCATCCTATTATACTCATCCATAGATTTCTAACGAATGTTATCGGCTCTAATACGAGACATAATTTAGGCGATGGGTATGATCCCTTAGTCAGATGGGTGAAAGGTATGAAGGAAGCACCCTTCTTCCATAGATTTTAACTTGACATTCCCACTAAGGTAGACTCAAAATGGTTGACAAGACTTAGGTGTTTTAGTTAATCCTACCTTGATTCTCTTGCATAATCACATCCCATAACTCTCTAGTGGATATACAGAGGTAAATCGAAGGCCATGTAAATATATAGAAGTTTATAGAAGCCATTGAGAATTTCTAATAACTTTTCAAACACTGTAAAACGTAACCATAAACACATACTTTCAATCATCACATCCAATGTATTACACAAAGTATGAAAATACTTATTATATTTGGAAAATGTGAAGCGAATGTTGAAGGGGGTGCATGTTTCCACCCAACCATAGGCACAACCACTCCTGACAGATTTAACACTGGCCACCCCTAAGCTAGACCATGATTCTCTAAGAGAGATTCTTTCTCCTTGCTCCAAGACAGTCAGGGATGGAGGTTACTCTCCTCCTCCCATAGGAACTTGGCAAGCGGTGTTCTCTACTCCAAGAAAGGAGGTATGCACGAGAACTTCCTCAATCACTCGTCAACCTTGTTTATCAACTTGTAGAGAAACCATTCCCATGGCCTCTTATAGAAAAAATGAGCTTACTTCTCAATTTTCCTCTCAACTCTAGAGTTGAACAATGCTCTCTTCTCTTCTGGAGATTGTTTTCTCTACTTTGCTTCCTTGTAGATCTACCTCTATCCCTTGAATTACTTCCTTTCTTTCCTTCCTCAGAAAGTTTTTGTGGGTCCGAATCCCAAAATAATGGTCAGGCATGGAATCCTTACAGATGGGTACCCTGCCCCATCTCCTGATTAATTCTTGATGAGGGCCTTCCAACTACCAACTTGACTAGTAATTCATTTATGGGTCAGAGGACTATTGAGAAATTACACCCAATAGGCACTAGTTTGGTGAGGGTCACCTACACCATTCTTGGTTTCCCTCACCACATCTCTCATAGAATCCATGGTCTATCTTGGAAAACTCTCCCCTTTCAGCAGTTGTGCAACACACAACCATTTTCTATTAATACCAGAAAATTCATGCACTGACACTTTTATACAAAGGTTCATCAAATAAAACATTCACACATATTTAGTCTACCATAGTCTCTTGGCAAATTATAGTTATATTTACAAACTGGGGGAAACAGGGGTATTACAATGGGATTATGAAAATCACAAAATAATTAGGAGTAGAGATGTCATATTCAATGAGAAGGTCATTTACAAAGATCAATTACAGGGAAAGAAATC